>JBBPCX010015371.1:0-43087 GCA_037974365.1 Hydrocynus forskahlii | reverse complement strand
TATATATATAGACTTTCAGTTTCTAAATTTTCTTTCAGTTTCTTTCAGTTTCTAAAATTCAGATACTACTCCACAATATGCAGGGCATGGACTTCTAAAGACCTCTGAAGGTGTGCTGTGGTATCTAGCACCAAGACATTTGCAAGGGGTTGCCTCCATGAATCTGATAAGTTTGTCCGACTGTCCAATAGATGCTTGATCAGACTGAGATTGGGGGACTTTGGAGACCAACACCTTGACCTCTTCATCATGCTCCTAAAACTATTCCCGCGCTATTTTTACAGTGTGGAAGGGCGTATTATCCTGCTGAAACAGGGCCACTCCCTTTCTGTCATAGCCAGCATGAATGTTTTCAGCAATTTGTGCTACAGTACCTCCCTACATGCATTACTGAGCCTTAGGCACTCATGACCCATGTTGGTGGATCACCGGTTATATACTTCCATCACATCAGCTTCAAAAAAGGACTGGTCACTTGCTGTCTAATGTATCCCACCTCTTCATAGGTGCCATTGTAACAAGATAATCAATGTTTTTTACTTCATCTGTCAGGGGTTTTAATCTTGTGGCTGATTGGTTTATAAACAAGTGTTTACCAAACTAAAAAAAAACATCTGTTATTACTTCTAAGTGAACACATACAAATACACAGTGTCATAATTAAATTGTCCCTTAATGACAGAAAAACCTGTAACTTTCTGTGTACATTCATGCCTCCTTCTTGTTCAAGGGACCACTAGAGAGCAGTAGAGGTAATAAAATCAGCCTGTTCCAAAACAGCTGGTCAGTGTAACCAACCCTGTCAAGCTGTTTATAAATCTAATTACTGTGATGAGAGGTTGATTAAATGTGTGAGGATCAGCCCACAAATTTCTGGCCTTTATAGTAAAAAACGAGAAAAACAGGATTAATCTACAGAAGTAACAAAATGTGGCTGAACATGCCTTTATCAAAAAAATCTTATTTCTTTATTTAACACAAAAAAGACACAAAACTATTTATTGTTGGTTACTGTGGGTTAGGTAGATGTGTTCTTGGTGAAATACTACTTGAGTAAAAGTACAAATGTGTTTGCATGTGTAAATACTGACTAGTACAGAGATGTCAAAAGTAAAAGTACTTGAAGTTATGAAATCATTTTGGCAAGTTCTGTAAAAGAGGCTTGCACACATTTTAAAAAAAAAAGTTGTGTAAATCCACCCCGTTACTTATCATAAAAGGATGTGCTCAGAAAGAAGTGTGTGTGTGTGTGTATGTGTGTATGCACTCTGGCCTGGTGCCAGTGTCTGACAGTATAATTGTGAGTGTTCTGCTGGTCTCAGCAGCCCTGCTCTTCTGGGGAATGGACTTAAGCTGGGTTATATTATCAACCCTCTCTATTGGCCTTGACTGGCCAGCAAATGTGCTCAGATCCCCCAGTTACATACCCCCCATCCCCACACACACACACACACACAGCCTGGATGGGGGTGTGTAAACAAGAACTTGATGCAGTAAGGGAATCGGACACCACAAAGCATCGTTAACATTTTCCTTTACATTCACAGTCTGCTGTGGTTGAGATGGGAATAGAGAGAGCGTAGGACAAGACAGACAGACAGATACAAAAAAGACTTACAATCCATATTTATCATGACCTGTTTTCAGCAAATCCTGTCATTTTATTTACATGTCTGGGCGAGGTAACACCTGATGCTGGAGCCTTACCTCTGAGCAGTCTAACCACAGTCTATGGATCTAACACATACAGGCCTGGTCTGCTTAACTATTACTGTAACAGTGAAGCGGGAGAGACTTTGACAACCAGACCTGGACCAGGCCCCTCAGCCCAGACAGAAGAATCTGTTTGTTCTCTCACATACTTACACACTTACCTTTAACTGTCTGATCTGCGTCCCATCCCCAGACACATACAAACACATACAAACGTGGCCCTTCAACTCTCACAGCTTTAGAGACCTGTTGATTGTCACAGATGGTTATTGCTTGTCACAGGCGCTCTGTGTACTGTTCTGCACTTGGTGTGGCAAAACAATGGAAACACAATAACTGCAGGAACATAATATACTGGGGTTCTAAGCTACAGTGGGTAAGAGGATGCATCCCCCTCAATGGTGAAAAGATACCATTGCACAATTTTACTTTGAGGCTAAAATATAAATAATTAACAAAAGTAGTTTTGAGAATGCATCAAATTAACAAACTGTAACTAGCACTAGCTGGGATTTTTTCTCCTGTTAATGAGAAACCATTACACCTAAGAATGCACAGGTAGTATTTTTTTTTTATCTTAGGCATATATAATCACTGAGCAACTAAAATTCTCTAGAATCAATGGCATAACTAGGATGTAATGCCCTTGTTTTATAATTAAAATAAATACATTAATTAATTAATTAACTTAGATCAAATATGTGTCATATGAGACTACATGTATTCTTGCTGTGTGACATACATATTTTAATAAAATACATATTTTTACTGTGGTTTGGCTGTGGTTACCATGGTTAAGATGGATTATGAAAAACAAGAAGATAAACAAACATTAGGACCGAGTGTGAAGTGCTGATGGAAGCAAGCCGGTCAGTTATGTTGTTAAGAAACTAGATCTTTCTGTGAGTCATGATGTAAAATTGAGTCAGTATCTATATGAGGGGCCCGATAAAGGTTTTAGAATGCTCAGTCACTGCAGATTTCCCTGCACCATGGGGCCCAGTGCAGTTGTCCACTCTCAAACCCCTGCCCCCCATCTTTTGGCATTGTTATGAAACTGACCGGAGTGTAAAGTCCTCGTTAAATTGTATAGATGCCTGGCTCGCCGTTCTGATGCTCCAGGGTCATCCTTAAGAGGCGCTTCATAAGCAAGTCCAGCTGCCCACCTCTAGCCCTTCTTGCTTAATAAGCAAGATGAAACCTCCAGGCTGTGAAAATCAGCCATTGTTGTGGAAACCATGACTAACAGCATCACGATTCATGATGTCCCCAAACTAAAGGTACGTGCTTTGAGGGTGACTGCTGGAGTTGGAACAAGACTGGTGGACAGGTCTTGACCTTCAATCACTTTGCACTAATTGCCCCCAAAGGACAAGGCAGTGTGCTATTGTCAGGACCCCACAAGGCTAGGCTAAACAGGTGTACAGGCACTTTGGAAAGTCCCCAGGAACTCCCCCAGCCACACCAAGCTCTATGTGCGTTCCAATTGCAGGAAATTTGAGCGTGTCTGTGAACACAGGGCCAGCCGTAAATACCGAAACTAAAGATGTGACATCACTGTTTTGTATTGGTAAGTCTGATAACAACAAAGACTGGCTGTTAAAGATATTGACTTTTAAAGTTGACTTGCCAGATAATTAACGTTACTAGAATGTGACCTAGCTGTATTTCTGACCCCGCCAATCATAAATTATTGTACTGTATTGTGTTGGCATTTGACTGTTATCATCACACTGGAATACATATCCATGACCTCCCTCGCTTTATCCAGTATAGTATGGATGGGTAGTCCTAAACTTTAAGTTACAGGTGGAGGTTAGTGTTTAAATCTGAATCAGCACTGGTCACAGCTTGGTGAGTTCCATTTGAGCTTACGCAGCGTAGTCTGGCCAAAGTCAAAAATGCTTCCTTTCACAGAGAGAAACATCCCAGCCATGCCAGTCCATACACTCGCTAGCAGACCAGCCCTACTAGCACCATATGCAAAGTCTGAAGGTGAAAGGACTGCTGGATTTTGTTTCTTATTCACACACTCACACATACATACTGTACAGCTGGAAAGGAATATGTCAATATGCAGTCTTTCATTTCCAAATTTCACTAGAATACTGTTATCACACACAGATATGTGCTGCCTGGAAAAAAGTTCAATTGCAGTATTTTGTATTATTATTATTATTATGATTATTATTATTATTATTATTATTAGTAGTAGTAGTAGTAGTAGTAGTAGTAGTAGTAATCTGAATGCTTTGCAGGGAGCACAGACACCACATGGAATAAAGGAAAGAAAAAATATTATAAAATATGCATATAACTCTTACTCCAAAATCTAAATAAATCAGATTGTTCATTCCTAGTCTACAGCAACTATGATCACCCATATAATAGGCTCTCACAAAGTGTGTTTATTTCAATAATACTGGTATAAAAGCAATTCTGCATTCAGCCAATTATTATATTTCACTTCTTCAGACAAAGCCCTCAGAAAATAGTATGGAAGACTGTATGACTGTAGGAGGGTGGAGAACTCTGAGAGGCTGGGCAAAGTTCTAGACAGCTTCTGGCAGAAACACCAGCCGCCCCTGATGAAGTGAGGAACATGGAGGAGATTGGGGTTTTGGTGGGATGTGAAAACTTTAGAAAAGGAAACATGAGGTTGAGAAAATCAATTTATAGGCTAGAAAAGATTAGATTACAGTAACACAGAGCTTCAGGCTTCATCCTCCTCCCAAACAGGTAGCTCATAACTCAAATTCTTTACTTTGTGGTGGGCTGGCGCCCCGCCCGAGATGAGTCCCTGCCTTGCGCCCGTTGAACTCAGGCTACACTCTGGGTTCCCGCAACACTAGTAAGGATTAGCAGTTAGAGAAAATGAATGAATGAATGAATGTTTTGTGCATACTAAAGTATAGAATTTATCACAAAATCTAGATCAGATAAATAGATTGATAGTGTAGTAGCAAAAACATTGACAGTGTGTAAACGTATGTAAACAATAATGTAGAATAATGTACGCATAAAATGTACTCTCCCCTTCCACCTCTCCAAAAATGCTGTCACAAAAAAAGAACTCATACTAGTACAAACTACTAGAGCGACATAATTAGTGTTTAGGGCCGTCACCTCACGCCAGGAAGGTCTTCGGGTTTCCTCCCACAGTTCAAAGACATGCATGTCAGGAAAACTGGAGATGCTAAACTGCACCTAGGTCTGTGTGCTGGACTGGTTACCTGGAGGTTTCTTTGCCTTCCACCCAGTGATCACCAGGTAAGGATAAGCGGTTCAGATAAGTGACAGAATAAATGAAAGGGCTAATATTGCTGAACACTAATCAGTGTCTCCAATTCATGCAAAATACTGACATTTCTGAAGATCAGGAAAAGTAAATTTGCCCAAACGTTTGTACGTTTTCCTTCAGACTAAACATACAGAGCAAAGATGACCTTAATTTACTGTCCATGCGTTGTCCCCCCCCCCCCACCCATCCACCCCACGCACACAGAAAGCAGAAGCTCAGTCTAGCAGAAGCAGACAGTCGGTGTGTATGTGCAATGGTGATGCACCCCAGCCAGGAGATTCCCGAGGGAGCCCCTTCTATACTCTCTCTCTTTGCACAAAATGTTCCATCTGTCCCCCTCCTTCTCTGTCTGGGTGCATCTGTCTGCTGGCGCAGGAGAAAAATGTCCCCACTACACACACACACACACACACACAACCACACACATACACACACACACACACACTGTGGATTATTTAGTTTCTCTGGCTGTTCCCCTTCCCTCTTTCTTCCTATCTCTATCTCTACCCCTCTCTCTCTTTCTCTCTCTCTCTCCTATCTCTCTGTCCTACTCTTTTTCTTTCTCCCCCTTTCTCTCACCATCTCTCTCTTTCTCTCTCTCTCTCTCTCTCTCTCTCTTTCTCTCTGTCGCTCTTCCATCCTCTGTCCCCCCTCCCCAACACAGACAGTTCTCTGGGTTTTCTCCAGGAGCGTTTCGCTCTGGCCAGGTGACATGTGTTTTTTTTTCTGGCTCCTTGTAGAGCAGCAGGTGGGACTGTAGCAGGTACATTTCCAAGAAAAGATGGAGAGAGGCCATATAAAGGAAAACTGCCACGTGCACATATACACTTGCTACAAAAAACATATTAAAATTTATGAAAAACAAACAATAAATGTGAAAATTATTAGCACTTCAGGTTGTAGAACATTAAACAATGTATACAGTTTGCCCTTACTACAAATGCAATCTATCAACCCAGGAGGGGCATTTCTAAAGTTAGGTCACTGACAGAACTACAGACAGAAATGCAGGCCTCCAGGTGGCTTTGCAATGTATATTTTGTTCATGTTTATGAGAAACAGAATGGGTGTATTGGTCACACTTTTTCAAGCCTCAGTTTCTGAGCCATGGTTCAGTTTCTGTTATGTTTTAGCCTAGAAAACAACTTTCAAAGCACTCTTTTTGCAAAACTGCAGTGAAAATCCAAACATATGCACTGCATTGACAATGTTTCTTGCATTATCAGTTTTGATGGCATTTCCATTTAATTCCATTTCTTCTATGAGTGGGTGGAGGAAATGAAACCTCCAGGTCACTAGTCCATCACATAGTATGTATTGTATAATATAGTATAGTGTAGTGTAGTATAGTCTAGTACACTATAGTATAGTACAGTATAGTATAGTATAGTAAAGTATAGTTTAGTATAGAATAGTATAGTATATAAGACTATAGTTTAATATAGTAGACTATAGTATAGCATAGCAGACTATAGTAGACTATAGGATAGTAGAGTATGTACAGTAAAATAAAGTAAACTAGAGTATAGTAGATTATATTATTCCATAATATAAGACAGCATTGTATAGTTTTCCAGTATCAGTCATGTAACGTGCAGACCTTGTTGTTCGAAGTCCAACTATCCTTCATAACTGCAGTGAATTGTGTTTTATGCAGATCTTCAAAGTTTTCCCTGTCTTCATTTATCTTTTAAACCTTGTGTACTGAACTAGGTCTGCTTGAAACCATAACTTTCACCCATTTAATAGAACTTAAAATCTACAATTTGACTTGGACACATAGCCATGCAATTAAGTACACTTGCTCCGTCAATCAACACAGAACAATGCACATTTTTAGACAGAAAATGCACTGTCAGCAGTTCACAAATGTTACACCACTTGGCAATAATATATCATGCAGTGTCAGAAACCACATAAGCAAGTCTATTTGGGAGTAACGTCCACACTTAGTGTCTATTTATTGTCTGTCTATTGTCCACTGTCTGTTGTAACCTGCACTCTGCTGAATGTTGTATGATGCTGTATGTTGCACTGTGGTCCATGGAGAAACGTTGCCTCATGTCACTTTGTACATGTACACAGCTGCTGATGACAATAAAGTAACCTTGAACCTTGAACCTTGAGTACTCAGCTCAACATAGTTTGAAGTTGATGTGTGATGACTTAGGCCCGCAATCACACTGTAGCTCCAGTGAATAACTAAAGAAGCAAACCTCACCAAATGTGTATAGACCATTTAATTACATGTGGCATAAGAGAGAAAACGATGTAATTTTGAACTATTGCTTTGCTGCCTTTTGGGTTTTCACTGATGAAGTAGTAAAATGTTGTTCAGTAAATCACCAGGTGCTTGCCTGCACAATGTGACTGACACAAAAGCTCTCACACAAACAGACACGTACACTCGGCACCGCAAGCAAATTTGTGTCACCCTTCTGGAATTCAGATGAAGAGTGAGGTCACGTTTTTCAGTCAGTTGAGGGTCGTCAGAGCACTATTAAAAAAGAGCAACCAGCCAATTTCCTCTAAGAGCTCGCAGTAGCTTGTATAATAAAGTTTGTGAGATCAACTGTGACTGCCATTAGGCCATTTCCTGTTTGGCTGAATGAATGTTAGAATTGCATGTGACATCTCTCTCTCTTTCTCTTTCTCTCTCTGTGCACAGCTGAGAGTTGAGAGTGTGAAACAGCTTCATTAGAATGGCCTTATGTCTAGATTCCTCTGTCTACTCATTATTTCTATAGACGAAGAAAAGTTGAGACAATGGAGTTCCAACAACTGGGCTGTCTAAATGAACACTCCTCACACAAGCAAAGGTAACCAGTCCTCTGCACTTATTTATACTGGTAACAATATTAACCAAACATTTTAGACACTCAAATCACAGTTGGTTTAATTCAATTTTTACTCAGGTGAGTTGTTCTTACTTTTACTACTTAGAGTCCAGGGCAAGTGAAACTAAATCTGTAATTAAGTTAATATTGGTCTTGTGGGCAAACAATATGTATGTTCCGCGTACCTATGAATAACTTGTTATGAATAGCTGGTTGTTGTCATGTCGGGTGCATATCCAGGCGCGGGCGCGGATTTTCATCTTTCTTTGATAGCTGTTATTTTCCAAACCAAAGCACAAAAAGACACGAGGGCCAAACACTACCAACTACCAACTCAAAAGGACACACCAAGGGATGTGTGAGGGTAGCTGTGAGGCTAGCTGTGAGGGTAATGTGAGGGTGGACTGACAAACTTCAACTGAAACACAATCTCTCTTTCTACATATATATCACACCCTAAACACCAGTCCCAACACCATCACTATTATTAGTTTTACCATCCCAATAGTCCATGTAATGGTGGCCTCCAGCGGCCACTGCCCATCACAGTTGTTTTTCAGTGTTTTCATGTCACTGTGCATGTTTTATTCTCACCACTTACAAGGTCATTGTCACTTGTTCATCCGCTTTATGAAAACTGTGTTCTCTCCTTGAACAATCTCTCTCTCTTACAGTCTGACCTACTGAAAAAAGCAAACTTGAGAGTGGGAGCTACTCAACCAAGTATAGCCCGCATAACTGTCTGCAGAAGAACTGACACACGGATCACTCACAACTTATCAAACATCTTTAAGCACTTCTTCATGAATTCCCATATCCAGTCCTGTGACCCCACGCTATGCACATTCCTGTGCTTTGCCTCATCTAGCACACCTAAAACAAATCATACACCTCTTAACAAGCTCCTTGTGCTGGATCAAGTGTATTAGAGAATCAAGCAAAAGGAAAAACTCCTCTGAACATACCTGAAGTGCGCAAGACATGGCTAATCTGTAAATTGGTGAAAATGTAGAATGTAATTTTTACAAATTTTATCCTGACCAGCTGGAATATTGACATTGTTACTCTATAATTCCTGGGACTGGGAAATCTTGGGACTAAATTATGTGGAGGTCAGAACTCACAGCTAAAGTGTGGCCCATGGGTCAGTGGTGGACATTTGATTAACCACACCCCGCTCAGTTACATGACCAGACCTAATGGCAATGTGTTAAAAGCAAACACATTTATTCCAATAAGCAAAAAGCAGTAAAACACAAAAACCAGCAAGAGTTCATAACCAGAAGGCCATCTGACAGGCAAACAAATTCAAATCATAATGCAAGCAAACTGAATCAAGTAGTTGGAGCTTAAATGGTCAAAGTAAAGTAAAGGAAAAGTAAAGTAATGAGCACACAAAGCAGTCAGGGTATGCAGGGCAATTCTTTATGAAATAACACAAAAAAATTGGGTATTTATACTGAGAGAATACAAGTCATGTGATTAAAACTCAGGAGAACTAGATCTAGTTATCAGAGGTCTTAGTGAAGCAGAGTACAGTAGATAGCTAACCTCAGGAAATATTGTAGATCCTTCACAATTTTGGGCACGGGCCATTCTCATGCCGCTTGATTTTCTGTTCTTCCATATTCACACAGCCTGCACTAAGGATGTGGCGCAGGGAGGAGACAATAGACTAATGAAACCAACTTTTTCTCCCTAGAATTCAATTTGTTTTCTCAGACTCCTTGTAGGACATTGTGAGCTTGGTTCTTGTGTGAATTCAATTCAGGGGAAAAGATCAGAATGTTTTTTATATATATGACAAAAAACAGGTATATCATGTCTTTGAAAATCTTTTTCATGAAAGATCCAGTGACAGAAGGGGGGTTAGTGAGCTAGTGGTAATAAATTTGTCCCCCTCCCAGATACGAATTTGATTGTATGCACTGCATAGGTCTAATTTAGTAAAGATCATGGCACTACAGATTTGTTCCAATGTAGAAGAGATTAATGCAAGTGGACACCTGAATTTACCGTATTCAAAGCAAAGAGACTGTATATCGTATGTTGTTTTTTTTCTCCACTAGTCCAGCCCATTGCTTTGATTGTTTTTCAGAAATAAATCTTTTGAACCTGACCCTAATCTATTTGGTTTACAAACTGAAACACAAATTCAGTTTTACTTTATAACTGTTATTAAAAGTTAGCGTCAGTGTTAAAGCATCATATATGGAATTAAGTCAAGGAAAAATGGTATGATTTAATTCTCCTCAAAAAGTAATGTTACAGGCAACAGTGCAATGTAACAGTAGGTGAACTGTTACTTTCTGCTTATATTTAGCTTATTCAATTTTTGTGTTCCTTTTACAACTTGTATTTTAATGGTGAAATATAGTGTAATATTATAAAATACATATTTGGCTTTATTTCGCTTTTGTTTTGTTTTGTCTTCTTGGGCCTCATCGCACCACAAACATTGCACTTTGGATCCCAAGACAAAACCTTTTGGTGTCTGTGGTCTCATTTATTAAAAGCCATTTTAACAGTCAAGTCTTAATAGTCAGTGAGCCAAACACAATGTGTCCTCTTCACCTAGCAGATTAATGGCTTACACTGTTTAGCTTTAGTCCTAGCTCTCCTGAAGGGGTAGCCTCTGTAAGTCATATCCATATCCTTCTTCTCTTTAATGTCCAGTGGATACAATTTCTCTTGTTTGATTATTGCAAATGCAGTTTCTAGGATCATATTTTTAGAATTATATTTTCATATTTCTCAGACGTTTGTTTACACTGAGTAATGTAAATAATCAAATGTTTTCAAATATTTTTGTGCTTCTAAATTTTCCTTTGTATTACTGAACTCTGTATTCAGTGACTTAACATTGTAGTTGTATTCAGTAACTGAAATGCTACAAGGTGAATTTTGTGCTGAGCTGAATGTTTGGTCATAGCAACAGAAATAGCAACAAGGAGTCTGGTCTTGTCAGAATGTTCGCAAATGGTCAATTCCATCACCACTAGTGAATGCGGGATATCTGGTGTTGAAATGTCGGTTGAATCATCGTGGATAGGTCAGAACATGTAGGATTTAACAACCCTGACTATCCACACTGAGACTGCAGGCGGGTGGTTGTGGATAGAGGGATGTGAATCACATATGCTCATTAGAATATTAGGCCAATTGTATTAGCCACAGACTGTTCTTAAATAGATTAAAAAAGGATGATTAAATGCATCCTGAGTGGGCCTTATTTTTGACCCGTACATCCTTGAGGAAAGAAGCCTTTGGTGTTCAGAATGGACTTCAGTATTCTTCAATATGTTCTTGTTTGAAGCAAACATCTGAAGGAAATTTTAGGATCTTCCACTCATTTCTTTTAGCACATATGATAAGAAATTTGGAAGTATTTCTAGGGAGATATATAGACAGCAGATAACTGGATGAGACAAATGCGCAAGTAAAAAAACCTAAAACATTAAAGATTTTACTGAACATCCACTATTTTTTTCCAATGATGACGTACATGACCCATGAATTCATTTTGTATAGGACACTATGCCCTGGCAAGCCCATCAAAAGCAGCACATGCCACGTGAATACACACTGCACTTTTACACAAGGGCCCATAGACTGTCGTTACTGTAGCGTAGCAAATATGCTGATCAAATATGCTGTCAAACGCCACTGGCTCAGACATTCTTTAATAACTGGGCTTTCTTCCCTTTTGCCCTAATTACTGTCCTTGGTAAAAGACCTTCAGGCTGGATGATTTTGATTTACTTTAATATAAACAAGATGCAAATCCAGATCCAAGATAGGGAATAAACAAAAGGCTTCATTGTGTTGGACGTAGACTTGGCCTTCATGGCTATAATTTTATTCCTCGCGGCTTCCCTCTACCCTCCTCCCACCCCCCACCCCCACCCCCCTCTGTGGACCACATTTTTCACCAAGCAAAGACTCTGAGAGCACCATTAAAAGCCTTTCCAAATCACATGATGACTCATAAAGAACCCTCACATTCTCAAAGAGCAAATAGAACTCAAGTTTGATTTCCAAAGATGAATTTATATTTTCATTCTTTAGATGTATTACCTTGTGTCATGTCATGCCCATGCATGGTTGACATGTTTTGGTTCAAGCTTAATAAAAAATTTTATTTTTAGTTTTTGAGAATAAAAATACATTTCTGTGTAACAGTTTCCATGCTGCATGCAAAATAGTGCAACACAGATGTTTGCTTTTTCAACATCTGTTTACCCTTGTCTCCAGAATGAGGGCAGGCGTGAATGCAGACTTCCATTTTTATATTCTTTATTTAAACAAAGCAAACCTGGCACGAGGGCCATAAACCAAACTCAAAACTCTAACAAAAGGAGAATGGAGAACACACAAAGCAAACTCAGCATGACGGTGGACCGACACTCAGGTCCACACAAAGGAGAACTAAATACTAAACCCACAACTCAAATAACCCAATCAACACAAACATCTCATTCTCTGAGGACACTGGTCAGCTGAAACACATTATGTAAACAAATACAAGGCTGGTGTGCTCAGCCATCATAATAAAAGTCTCAAAACATAAACAACAGAACAGATCACATTACTTAATAATCTTATTTAAAATGAGTCAATCAATGAACATTTTAATTTATGAAACTAAAGTACATGTAAATACATGTTCATGTTTCAGTCAAAGCAGGATGCAAATTATTTTTTGGAAAACACAAAGAAATTTACCAAAATGAACTAAACCACATTTAACCATCATAGGTCCTGAATCCTAATGGTAATGTTTGAGTTAAAAATATTTTTTTAAATCATTCGGCTGCCATTCTGCCTTTGTGTGTGAGTACAAATCTCTATTTCTGATGTTTTGTGATTCAGAAAAGGTCAGAGCCTCTCACTGAGAGACTGACTTGCCCAGGCAGACAGTTTCCCTTTAAACAGTTTGTTGAATAAAGGTTCTGTCTGAACATTGTGTTTATGCAATTAAGGGAAAAGTTTTGTGCATCGCAGAGGTTTGTGCATTGCAGTGATATGTCCAAAAGCTTGCTTTGTTCTTATATGGACATTTTATTGCCATTTCTTCATCACTAATCTTATATAGACTAGCCTTTGTTTCAGACAGTTTTGTTTATTACACTCCTCTTATGGGCTGCTGTGCTAGTGCCAAAAGTCTGGAGCGCAATCAGCGCGGATAATACTGTTAGATAATGTCTCTGTGCTGGTGATTATTACTTCATTTGCAGTAATTGTTCCTCTTTGTTTATGTGATGGCTTTACGGAGGCTGATGAAGAACACCTGGACTGACAGAGGTATTTAAAAGACCTTTCAGTAAGCAAACCAAAAAAGGTGAGGTGGCTTATAAAATGGGGGCATTTGCTTCACCCTCAAAAAGAGGAAGGATTCCCTTGAGCTCCCCTTCAGTCTCTTTTTTTGAGTTCCTCTCAGCGGTTCATCTACATGCTTTTAGGGAGTTTTTCTCGATACTGTCTCTCTTGGTGCCGCATATCAGGAAAACCGCTTTAGGTTAATGTCTACAGTAAAATACTCCACAGAGATACACTAAATTTACTTAAAAGTGGACCTTAAAATAGTGTTGTAGTACTTAAGTAAGGTCACGTTTTCGAGGCTGCTAATTAATGATCTCGGTCTCGTCTCAACTTCAGTATTATAGTCTTGTATCTGTCTCAGGGTACAGAGGACCTTCTGAGTGCAAGTGAAACATCTTTTCCTTTTATTTTTTACTAATATTTCATTTCAAATACACTTGCAGTTTTCACCTTCATAAATATAAATTTCTGTTTTTTTTCTTATCATTAGAGAAGTGTAACATTTTGGGCAGGGGTGATAGAGGACAGGGAAAGGACACATGCAAAAACCAAAAACATTGAGTGTAGGGGTTACAGGTAAGTACAGGTAGGCATTAGGGCTGACAAACAACCACAGACCATGTTACTTACACATAGTGCACACAGGGAACAGCTGGTACTAGGACGTGTTACAAATCAGACAGGTGTGAACAACGAGCAGACAGTAGTTCAGGGGTGGAGCTACACACATAAACAAAACCACATGACACAGAAGGAAACAAAGGCAGGATGAGGCAAAATGTGAAAAAGCCCCCATCTGTAGTGTGGAACTCCTGAGATGAATGACCATGCAGGGACTCTGAACAAAATGAAAGGGACAGGGGACAGAGACTGGACAGAAAACTGGATTAGGGATCGCAACCAGAATGGAAGACGGCTATGAAACTGGACATGGTGACAGGAGACTGGATACATGATATGACTGAGGAAGGACCTAGGACAAGATGAAAAGCTGGACAGATGACTGCGCTGGTGATGGTACATATGGGGACATGAGACAGACAGGAGAAACAGAGCCGGACTGGACTTGAGTTCTAGGGCTGGATGGAACACAGTATAGGTATCAGGACAGGGACACTGGGTTGGGCAAGAGATGGTGAAGGGACCAGGAACAGAAGAGGGAACTGGGCACAATACTTGACCCGGGGCAGGGGTGGAAAAAGAATAGGAGACAATGAACATGAAAGAGACATCTTGGGGCCCTCTGGTATAGTACGGGGGCACCGGGGAAGTCTTGGAACCCTCTGGTACAACAGAAGACGGTATCAGCATCAAGCAGCTTTCTGGTTCAGCAGGGAGTGAGATTGGGTAATGGGCGCAGAAGTGGTGTCTAGAGCACAAGGGGGAGCCAACCCTACAAGTCCATATGAACACCCTAACCCCTCCGGAGGAAGATTAGAATGAGTTAAAGGGGTCTTCACCAGAGTCATGGTATGTATCACCTACAAGACATTTGCTTTGAATCTATTTTTTGCCACTTATCAAAAGCGGCATACCTCTAGAAGCTAAATTTATTCGCACAGTGTTCTCTAATCACAGAAACATTCTTCTTTGACATCATGTTGGGCCACTTCTGGTATAAAACGCTTATATTTGCTAACGAGTGCTGTTGATATGTTGTGTTCAGTGATACATGTACACATCTTAGGACTTTTCAGTTACTACGGTATTATTTTTCAGTAACTACAGTGATTTGAGGTGTATTAAAGCAAGAAAAGCACACAAAACGGTGCATACGCTCTTTAGACCTTGGACTACACACACCTTCTGCAGTAAAAACGATGAGGCACAAACCCAGCCCAATGATGTATGTGACCCTGGGGACATTGTGTGGCAGACATCCCGTTGGTCGTGGCACTGATAGCTATGTCTCATTAAAGAATCTTTGAGTAAACGAGACATGTTGCAAGCCTGTCTCAAAAATGTGCAGACGGAGAGAAGAGAGCTGGTAAAAAAATTACAGATTTCCCCCCGCTGTCAGTCTCTCTGCCTTTGAGAGCGGCTTCATTGCTATTCTAAAAGCTGAATTAAGACCAGATTTTAAATTATACACATCTACTTTATGCCTATACATAAGTGGTCATTGTGCTTACTTTCACCTAATGTTTTCGTGAGCAGTGGGGGCAGAAAACCAAGAAGAAATCTAAAATGGCAGGATGTTTTCAAACCAGGAAAACATCTCAGGGAACTATGGTGGTGAGTGGGCATTTGACTTACTAGCCTAAAGCCACAAACAGAGAGTAAATAGTCCAAAATGTACTTTGGAATATTGTTAACTGCTAAATTGCAAAGCTAGAACTTCATGTTCTACTCAGCCTATGCTTTAGCCAAGTTTTTTTTAAGAACACATTTTAAATTTTGCCTCACCAGTTTTGGAAGTATGACATCACTCCTGCTGCATTGCAGTAAAGAGAGAATGGAAATAAATAAGAAAAACATTGCATTTAGGTTTTTAAATACAGTCTTTATTGTCACTGTGCGTCAGCATTTATGACATGCAGTACACAGCATGCAGTAGAGATTTTGGAGGTGTTGCGTGTTGGGTCCTCTATGAACCTCCATGATTAAAAATATCATCTATTATTTACAGAGGGTTATTGCCTCACTATTTATTTAAAAGCGGAAGCAAAATTATATTTAAATGAAAGTCAAACAGTATCTACACTAAACATTCTTAAACTTATAAAAGTAAAGGTAATATGTGATGTTGTTGGTGGCACGGTGGTGCAGTGGTTAGCACTGTGGTCTGAATTTGATTCCTGGCCGAGCGTCCCTTCCGTGTGATGTTTGCACTGGATCCTCTGGTTTCCTCCTACAGTCCATGCATGTTAGGCAAACTGGTGAGTGTGTGCATGAATGTGTTTGTCTGTCCATCTGCCCTGTGACGGACTAGCAACTTTTCCGTGTGTTTTCTGCATTCTCATCACTCTATAGGCACCAGCATCACTGTATATTCATTTTAAAGTGTTTTGTAAAGTGTAACTGTTCACACATGCTTGGGGAGCTTTTAGCATTAATAGTGGCTGATTGTCTCATTTTGTTTAACTAGGGTGGTTGAAGGGATGGCCATGCTTCACTCAATTGCCCTAAGTGGTGTAATATATCAGCATGAGCCCCTAAATTTGAGGGGTCCATAAACTGATTCTCTACAACGAAGAATGCTCTGTTAGCTTGTCTACCAAAATTGGTATCTGTCACACATTTAGCAAGGCCTCACCAGAATGAAGAAGATCATTTGTTTGTGGATTTGATCAGTAGGCCCACTGGGAGTGCTTCTTTTCAAAATGAGCTGGGCAGAGAGATCTGCACATGGCAAAGTATTAACCCCTAAAATCCTTATCTGTCACCATCACAGCTCAGGGTCATATTCTTCATCTGGAGGTTAATCTAACACCTTCCTGTGCCATAAATTTTTCAGAGTGAAATCTTGTATTTGGTGCAGCTGTGCACCACTTACACCACAGCCCACCTCCACAATATTTCAGAGTGAAGGGGGAAAGAAAACGGTCAAGGATGGTAACGTAAACAAGAGAGTCACTTTGAATAAATGGTTGAGGATCGTAATCCTGTGTGTGTTTCTGTTTCATTGGCCATATACGGAGAGGAACCACTCTCCCTGAGCACAGCAGAGTAGGGCCAGCGGGGGACTTGGGGAAGACTGTTTACACACCAAATAATTAAGACAATACGTTTTTTTTTAAAAGTGTGATTGAATAATCAGCAGGACATTAATATCACAAGCCTCCTTGACTTTGGCAGGTTCAAGAGCAGTGCAAGCAGATGTTTCAGTACAAAGGCAGATCTAGATGCAAACCGGCCTTCGTGTCTGGACCATTTCTGAGCTGTTTATGCAATTCACACACACACACATGCACGCACACACACACACACACACACACACACACACACACGCACACACACACACACATACACACATGCTAGCATTTCTGGGAGGCTAGGGAGAGCATAAACTGATACATGAATTCTTGCTTTTACTCTTATCCAGAAAACAGTTTTTTTCCCCGCTGTAAAATGAGTTTAACAGAACAACTGCTTTGAAAAACCCAACGTCTAGCTGGTGGTGTGTTGTAATGTGCCTTTATTGGAATGGCAATGACGCATTTGCTTGGAAATATGTCTAATCCAGCCTTGCTGGAATGGAAGAGAGGAAGAATCGAAAAAGTTCTTCAGTTCTTCAGAGAATGAAATGACATCTACAGCCATTGGCTTCACTGAATAGTCCATTTCTTGTTTTAACTTCATAGATGAGGCACTGACCTTGATATATAATGTAGCAGAGCACACAATTAGAGAAACGTTTATGCAAATTGACCAATAAGTACAGAGGTAAGGAATAATAATAGGTTATTCAGTATGTCATAAAAGTTGATATAGAAGCTGTTGTTATCATCTCTAACCCTAAGCTGAAATCAGTCACTCGCTGTGTTCATGGACAGGTCTGGTGCAGTAAAAGAATAACTAGCCTCTATTTTTACTGGGAAATGACTTTAGACAAGTGAAAAGAATATTGCAGCAGGTGAAATCTTCATTAAAGGGGTGAAACGAGGGGAAGATAAATATCTTTTCTCGCAGTTTGGATGAATGATAGAGGAAGGAGGAGGTAATGAAGGTCACGTTACACTTTATTACTCCACCTGAAGTTAGGTTTGCCAACTCCATCTGACAGTAGCCTTGCTGCCGTTACATATGAAGTGGTTAAAATGGCACTTTTCATTTGATGTACAGAAATATCTCTTCATTTGAAGGCCTATTCTCAAGGGATCTGGCAACCCTACTTACAGCAGGTAGAGACTGCAAAGGCCTCTGGGTTAATGTGGAATTCTATTCTCAACAATTCCTCCAATAATCTGTCTGCTTGTACAGTAAGAAACAGGTATTCAGAGTTTTTGTTATTTAATGTACTTCCAGTACATATAATGAATTTTACATGCATAATTGTTTTTACCTTGTACTTACAAATATGGACAAAAAAGTATGCATTCATTTGCCTGTACAAAGGTATGATACACAAATTGAATTGTTGTCTGTTTTTGCAGCATTGTGGGCAACTGACAAAAAGAGCTTCATAAAGTTCTTGGAGATAAATGTTTTGTCAAGCAACACGCAAATGGAAAGAGTAGAAATAGTTATAAAAGTCCTTGTTAGTTCAATTAGTTTGATACATATTTCTGTTTTTCATATTTATAAGAAACAATAACAAAAGTCCTTCTTTGTGATGACTGAAATGAATATATGTACTGGAACTATATTAAATAACAAAAGCAAAATGCTTGTTTCCATTCACTTTATTATATTTGATCATAGATAAAAAAAAACTGATGCATTAAACTTTTGCCCTCCACCAAGAAGAAACATGTTTCAAGTGTATCAAACTGTAGTTTATGATTCATTTCAAATCATGATATTATAATGCTTTGTTGCTACACATCTTAACTTTGAAAGGCACTGAAAGTTTCTATTGTTAAAAATCACCATATAAATAAACATGAACTATGCCTAATTTAACTGAAGTTTAGGATTAACTTTAAGATACAATCTCTCTCTTAAACTTGAACCGAAATGTCTCTTTGAGCGCAAATCAAGACTTCTCACAAATATAAAGCAGAACTTGGGAGACAGATCAACTGGCCAAGACTCACAATGTGGATGAAGTGTAGATCACAGTGTTCTCCCGCATTTATCTAGACTGACCTGGGCACTGCTCAGACAGGAGGGAGAGTGTTAGGTTCTGTTATTGAGATTGGAGGAAAAAGCTGAGGGCTCCTTCGGGAGGCTTAAAGGTAACGGGACTGAGGAATCCAACCATTACGCCAACACGAGCTACTTCATCACCTCCCTGTCCGCTTTCTACCAAAACACATGCGCTGTCGAGCCCCACACACAAATACCAGCTGCTGGGACAGGGGAAAAAAAGAGGACGACTTTCATCCAGTCGAATGCTTTTGAGGTTTCTTCTCCCACTCGTAATTCCGTAGACATAAACATATAAATTAAAGGAGTTATGATACAATATTTACACTCAACAAAGCCTAAATGAAGTCCAGGGGGAGTGTGAGTGGATATTTTCTGGGTGTTAAATCAGTTTAAAGAGCTGAGGACACAGGTTAATGCTCACCACCACAGGAGAGCCACCAGGAGAGAGCTTCTGATGATTCCATCATCCAAGGGCCGTGTGTTTATGCATAGGGACAGCTCCCAGTAAACTGCCCATGGGGCCGAGCCATGGACATGACGTGTGCTCAACTTTATTCCCCTTAGTATTTATTTAAACTGAAGCCAGCAGCATCAGGCCATGAGCTAATTAGTATATGTCTAAATCTGGCTGTGTCTGGTGATCTGGGCAGTCCAGCCGAGATAGACTCAGGGCATTTAAAATAGCATTCCTACACTTTTCTGTACGAGTCTTGCATTTTATGATTATACTTCAACTCAATTAAGTACATTTGCCCCATGGATGTGTTATTTCCCCAAGACATCAAATTCAGACAGCTTCCCCTCGTATGCCAAATGTAGTTGATCAGCCAAGACATAGTTGGTGTTTGATGTTCACTAATTTTGTTTTGGGCAGGAGCTATCAGGCTAATGTAACTAAAAAGTAATAGAAGCAAAGCAGAAAACTAGTCCTTCAGAGATGGCCTAACAATTCCTGGGAACTACAAAATGTGTTATGAATGTCTACAATTCTATTTCCTTATCATTCAATAGAATCATGTTTGTATTTAAACTCTACAAAAACAGTAATGCCACTCCTACTTCTTTTCTAGGTTTTGGTTAGAAACAACAAGGTTAAATTCTTAAAACAGCTAGTGGAAAATTATCCAATGAGATTTGCTTCTCTGTGGTATCTAAGTAGAAGTGACCAGGTGAGCTCTCCCATTGGTTAGGTGCTCAGACACTATAATATGAAGTCCGTCCATGACAAATTTGCAGCCAACATAATTAGGAACTGGCAGTGGACTCAACCACTCACGTATTCAATTCTTATGGATGGGACCAGTTTTGTGAGGGAAAACCTCATTTAGGAAGTCCCAGGCGTATCACTGATCATGAATGTGAGAGGCAGTCCAATTAGTTTCTGTCAGACAGTAAACAGCAGCAGCTCTTGGCCAGAACTCTTTTTAGTAAAGCACATACAAGAGATATGTTAATATGTCTGCTTGAATTACAAATTTCATATGTCTGTGTTTAATCTGTTATCTTAGAGTTAAATCCTGCAATAATACCAGACACTAGCAGAAAGGAGTTTTTTTCTCATTTTTGACAGTGTTTTGATATTTATGTTCTGAAGTAAAGGCCTACTCCTAATAGTCACAAGCCACCACTAAATAGAATCTAATGCACGTCCAGTAAATATCAAGAAAACAAACCACCATGGACTTGCCTGAAGCTGTCTGAGCTTAAGTAATGTGAAATAGAATGCTTATACGGTAGAGAAAACAAGATAAAAAGAAAGGTGAGTAAACTACATAACAAAACATGCAAAAATACAAACATTTTTCTTCCCTTTAACCATTATAGTGGTATGGTTCTACTAGTACTACTAATGGTTCTAGTAATTAAATGATATCAAGCCTATCCCTATCAACCTAGCACTAATACAAATAGGGTGACAGCTGGAAACTAATAAAATCAGACATTTATTTGAGCATGTGTAGGTTTACTTTGTCCTGAATGCTGTGCTGATTTGTTGGACCCTGCCTTCCTCTCTGATCAGCATTTTAATGACAGTCCCCCAGGAACACTGTGCTATTTAAACATGTCTGCACACTTTGCAAAATGAATATCTCCACTTTCCGATGCAGTGAAATGAAACCATATAGCAATATGTTCTATTGTATATGAGGGCCATTAGGCTTCTGCTTGTCCTTGTTTAGTATCTGTTATGTTCGCCTGTGTAAGTATTAGAATCAACACACTTGCTTCAACTAGGTGCAGTCTAAACAAGCAGCAGACCACAACTGTGGGTATTACTTTGCTGACACAAAGTGTGTTCATCTCTGAGATTTAGATTTATAGTCTTGAGGCCACAGCATGTGTCTCACAGCTAATATAGATGCTATCAACTGCTGCTACCTACTTCCACCCACCTTTCCCCTCCTTCATTGTAATTGCTGCTGTTATTGCCAATAGTCTTCTCTGTTTCATTCTTCTATAGCGAAGTTGTTTTACCCAGCCAACACCTTTACAACGAGTAGCTTGCTAGCAGGCTAACACAAATAAAAAGGATTATATAGCATTTATCCACTCAAGACAGGGATCAAAGTAGAAACTTTTTTTCAGTAACCATAAGTGAGTCTTTTTTTGATTACGTAACAACAAGATGTGTTGGAAGCAAGTGTGTGATGATTTAAGCTTGCAGTTTGCATGATGGTAAATGATGGGTTATCAGCATCCCTTAGCTACGTCAGCCTTGTAGCTCCAGTGCAAAACAAAAGACGTAAACTGCAGACCCCTTGGCTAATGTGGAGAAAGTGGGAATTTCTTTGTATTTAGCGAGGGAAAGTCTTTCCTTGAAAAGACTAGCATTGCATTCACCATCATCTAATATCACACTGGAATCTGTCTTTAAGTTAGGACTAAAAAGGGAGTTACTTAGACACTACAGCACTATCAGCCAGGTGTTTTTGACCTTGTCCAGAACCAGTGAGGTCTATACTGCAATGCACCTCCAGATGACCCAGTTACTCAGTTCACTCTTGTGTAATGGTATCCTGTTAGTGTTTGTGGGAGAGAAGGATTGCATTGCAAGAAAATGTGAAAACCAGATCGCACAGCCCAGGAAAGGCTTGCATGGCTGCGTACGTCCACTCAAACAGGCTGAATGGTCAGCAACAAAGCGGCCTCTTCTTCTCTAAGGAGGGCATCAATCAAACGCTGTGCTCCACTGGCCAAGAGGTGGGTCACAAAAAAGAGGCTCTGTCACACACACACACCGAGGCCGCCTCCACCCTGCATTTCTGTCATTTTTAGCTTTGAACTGTACACGGCCTCTGCTCCCTGAGGAGGTAACACAAATACACAAAATAACTGACCCCATAACCACCTTCAACCTCTGCCTTCCTCAGCCGTGGGATACACTCCTCTTACTGGGAGGGAGCAATATGGGGAATATTGGAGCATATTGGGTTAAAAGAACAGTTGGAAGGGAAAGATTAAAAATAGTTCATCAGACAAGCAACATTTACTGTTTGAAGTTTGTTTCAACAGTTTTAAACTGGGCTCCTACACTGTCCAGTTTGTATGGATGTAGTT
Organism: Hydrocynus forskahlii; assembly: GCA_037974365.1. Taxonomy (NCBI): domain Eukaryota; kingdom Metazoa; phylum Chordata; class Actinopteri; order Characiformes; family Alestidae; genus Hydrocynus; species Hydrocynus forskahlii. Next base: position 20,602 of record JBBPCX010015371.1, on the reverse strand, counting down.
TGCACAGTGCTTATTTGGTGGGGTATAAGCTTTCATTACTTGTTAACTACATTAGTCTTGTAGCTACCTCAAGAAGCAAACTTCATGAACCACATGTGGCAGAAGATAATTTCTTGACAAACTACTCCTTTAAAACATACCCACACTTGGATAGTATCAGAGAACATATACATTTATTCATACTCAGGATCCAAAAATGTGTTCCAGTGTCAGTCCAAAAAGGGCAGTCAGTGATCAAATTATAGACATATTTTAAAAACTTGATTACTAGCAGGGTTGCATTAGGTCCACTCTTAAATAGCAATCCTAGTAACTCTCTGACCTCTCATCATCTCCATAATTTAAACATTTTTTATGTAAAAGAAACCATTGGCTCTGTACATGTCCTTTACATTCTAAAGCAGAGTAGAACACTCCAAATTGGTGAGTACACCACTAGTTTTGTGTAGTCACTTGCAACTTAGTATTAGTTCAAATTCAATGGAATGCTCAACATATTTTCATTTCTGCCCTCCAAAAAACTTTTAGCTAGAATTCCATGAGAGGAGGCACTGGCTTGAGGGTGCAAAATTTCCTTTTTTGATCTTGAAGAATCTGCAATACCTCAAGGAAGCGAAGGGACTAAATCCCAGGCAGGCAAGATGGTTTGTATTTTTTGCTCACTTCAACTTTACTCTCTTACAGACCAGGCTTGAGAAATGGCAGAGTGACACGCTTTCATGTCTAGACCAATGGGAGAAAGATGATGCAGCAATTCTTCACTTCATCAATTCAATGATTTTCATAGTCCCTTTTACATGGGAATTATTGGATCAGATTAAAGAAGCCAGTGGAAGGAACACACTTCTGTCTGAGACATCTTCAAGTAAAACTTACTTTCCCTTGGACTACCAAAATGTTTTAATCATGTGGATCATTCTTCCAGAGCAGCTGGACACCCCAGAGTCATCAGAATGACAGAACACATCCAGCAGAGTTTCTGATGGCCAACTTTAACCAAAGATGTTCAAGAACCGGTTCCCCAGTGCTCTGTATGTGCCTGCTCCAAACCCCTGAATGCCAAGCTTTATGGTTTATTACATCCCCTCGCAACATCTGCATGACCATGCAAAAATTGTCTTCAGCCATGGAAATGGCTAATGTTTCATCAAGTTTTTAAGATCTTTGGATTTCCACATGAAATTGTGTCCGATCGAAAGACACAATACACATCATGAGCATGGAGAGCCTTTTGTCAGAAACTAGGTAGTACATTGAAATTATCATCTGAATGTCATCCACAGACCAATGGCCAAATCAAAAGACTGAACAGGAAAACTGGCAGGATATTACATTTATTTTGCAGTCAAGAGCAGCATAAATGGGCTGAAGTCCTCCACTGGATCCAATTTGCACATAATTATTTGTACTGTGCCACTACTGAGATGTTCCCTTATCAGTGTGCACTAGGTTATTAACCCTAGTTTCTTTCTGAAGAGGATTTCTTAACAGAGGTCCCTGCAGTCAACCACTGGGGAAGAGGGTGCAAAGAATGTGGTGACAAACCTGAGAAAAAAAATATTTTGAACGCAGTGGCCACTCAAAAGTGACAAGTTGACTGTCCTAAGTACTTGGATTCTTCTTATAGGCCAGGTTAGCGAGTATCGACCAGGGACAATAATCTATGCTAACCAAGCTGGAAACTGGGTCCGAAGTACTTTTATTGCAGCGCATCAAGGCTGTGACTTATCAAGCTACCCGCTTATTATCTCATAAATCCTGTATTTCACTCATTCATTTCAGTAACTTTATATTCTCCCAAAAAAGAGGGTCCCCCTTCTCCCATGGCTGTGTATGGCACTCCCGCATACCTAATTAAGGATATCTTAAACTTCCAGTGGTTTAGAATACTTGGTGGACAGGGAAGGGTACTGTCTAAAGGAACAATGTTGGGTCCCGGCTCAGGACATTCTGGATCTCTTGCTGTCTGTGTTCCATAGGGACCACGCAGACTGACTAGTGCCTCGACCATGAGAGCGGCCCCCTCAGTCTAGTAGTGCTCTTGGAGTCACCCCTGAGGGGGCTCTGTGACATCCAGCTCTGCAGTTCACCATTCTCTCCACTAGGGGAACTGTCATTGGTGTCTTGTATAGATTGAGTACTTCCTGTCCCTAGTGCTCTATAAAGACTTAAAAGATTAGATTACGTTTCAAATCAGAATCACCCCATTACATCTGTTTGGTTCACTTTAACAAAGTTTGTATGTTTGCAAATTGAGAACACTAGTAAACTTTTATCCATAACTGAGTCCGTTCCTTGACTATCCACACAGTTAGGTTACAGATTTCATATTTTAACATGTAATTGGTAATATGTACTAGAATATAATTTGAAACTAACTCTCCCAACCCTGAGCACAAATAATAATATAATTATATTATACATCCATTATTACATAGTCACATCTAAAGTCAACCCAAAATAAAATGGGCCTTGTTTCCTTTCTAGCTGATGTTTATGGTCATATAACATTCCATTAATCATACTATACCATTCAAAAGACAAAAAAGGTCATCCTTGAGTGAAGTATCATAAGTTCATTTTTATTATATTGCCATACAGCAGTGGGTGGGGACAAATAATATTAAACAATAACAATATCACCCAGTAAAATGCCCAGCTAGCTCAAAAAACCTGTCTAAAATCACGTGACAATCAGAAATACATCACTGTACCGAAGGAAAATATATCATGTTTCATGTTGACTTTAAATTCTAGCAAAATAATATGAAGGCTTAAAGGCTGTAAAGTGCCTGAGGCAAGATGGGTACATTTTGGATGGCCCTTTACCTCTGCACATCTGCTTTACCTTTCAGCTGACTGTCTGGCCACTGTGTAAAGCTGTGTGTGTGATGGTACTGGCTGAGGTAGGTAAAGCATCTGGTAATGTTTAGAGCCTTGTGGATGGAGTGGGTGGGGGGCACTGATGTTTTGGAGGATCCAGGGAGCTGCCTGGGCAGAAACACAACTGAGCTCCACCACGGAATAACAAACCAAAATGAAGGCTGGTCCTGCTGGAACATCTGGCCCACGTTTCTGGCAAAGACCGTCACACTGGCACAGTGGAAGGGGCCTCTGTGTATGTGTGAGTAAAAATAAGCGCCAGCTTTTTCAGGCGATGGTTTGATTTTCAACATGTGCTGCAAATATTTTACCCCAATAGCTCAGATGTAATATTGTGCAAGGACTCTAACAATGCAGTTCCCGATTATCTTCCAAAGTCATATGCATTGCATTTTCAGGGTTGAGAGCAGACATCTAGCAAAAGCCCATTCTTAAAATGATGTGTCAGCCAAAGTCAGGTTTATGCTCTTTCCGCCCTTACCTTCAAAACTGGCTTAATGTTAAGAAACTCAAGAATCTAGTTGCACGTTGCTTAAAACTTATTTTCCATGCAACAACACATTTACACAACTCAGTTAAAAACAAACTAATGTTGAATGCGGCACATTCTGTTATTCCACTAGTTAGAAAAAATACATAGGCAGTATTTCTTAGGGCTGGGTTTTTGGTTATGGGTCTTTTATTTTGAAATAAGTGGATGTTTGTGTCGTGTGTCACTGTGTCACCTCTTCTGTGTATTAGTTTTAGTGATTGGGCCTTTTGATTGGTTTTTGTCTGAGAGTGTTTGGTATTTAAGTTCTTTGAGTTTGAGTGTTATTTGCGGCTCAACCCTCACACTACCTTGATGTCTTCTGCATGTGACCCTGTCCTTATGTATGTATTATGTGGTGGTTTTCTGTTAGGCCCTCGTGCCTTTTGGTTTTGTTTGTTTAGAGTCTGTATCTTTATATTAAAACCATCTAAAGGAACCTGCACTTTGTGCCTCGCCTCACTTCCCCCGAGCACCGAATGTGACAGATTGATCTGCCAACCCAGAGGCGCAGCAGGTTCGGCCTGCTCGGATTCCCCATGGAGAATGCAGCCTCCACACTGGCGTCCAGGAGAGAGCATGAGCCTGCTCCAACCAGTGCGGAGTCAGTGGGCTAGAGCGGCCGTCCGGAGTGAAGGTTCCTCCGGAGCCTGAGCCCACTTTGAGCGCTGCGGCTCTCAGGCCAGCGTTTCGGGGGCGTTCTCCCCGGGTGCTCATTCGGCTTCGCTGCTGGTTGATGAGGCTCGCTCTACAGCTCCGCCCCATGCTGGTTCCTGGGCTCCAGCTCTTCAGATCCGAGCCTGGCCCCCCTCCTCCCGTGCTGAAGGGAACCTTCTCTGCTCGCATGGCGCATCCCGGCTTCCAGGCCGGCATCGAGGGATGTTCCCCCCTGGTGCTCTTCGGGCTTCAGCATGGACTTTTTCTGCAGTGTCCCCGAAGCAGGTCAAGGATGCGCTGACTTGGCGGACGTGGGATCCAGTGCCGCCAAGGGTGTACCAGCTTCCGGGCGGGCAGTGAGAGATGTCTCTCCAACGCCCCGCGAGCACAGGCGAGTCCCCCCCGCATGCAGCCTGGACTTTTGCCCCAAAAAGATTGGGGCAAGCTGCCTAGAAAGGGACCTAGACCCCGCGGGCGCTTAAGAAAGGCGCTCTTAAATGGGGGAGAAAATCTGCATTAATTTTTTAGGGGGGTGTACATGGGATGGGGGCCCCGGAGGAGCTCCCTGAGGAGAGCTAGGGAACCCTGATCGGGATATAGTGAAGGGGTCCCTCCAAAGGGAGCTTTACTCCGGGTCAGATCCGGTAGGATCGAGGGGGCCCCATCCCGGTGAGTGTGGACGGGGGTTCCCACACAGGCCGACCCGGCCACAGGGTGGTCTAGCGCAAATGCGCCCTGTGTCACCTGTTCTGTGTATTAGTTTAAGTGATTGGGCCTTTGGATTGTTTTTTGTCTGGAAGTGTTTGGTATTTAAGTTCTTTGAGTTTGAGTGTTATTTGCGGATCAACCCTCACACTACCTCGATGTCTCCTGCACGTGACTCTGTTCTTATGTATGTATTATGTGGTGTTTTTCTGTTGGCCCTCGTGCCTTTTGGTTTTGTTTAGAGTCTGTGTCTTTATATTAAAACCATCTAAAGGAACCTCCACTTTGTGCCTCGCCACACTTTCCCTGAGCGCCCGATGTGATAGTATTTTTTATATGTGGCATTGTTCTGACTACAAACAAGCATATGCAATGTGTTATTTACCTACACTTGGATCTTTAAGAGACGTTTAAAAGAAAGAAGTTCCATAAGATAGCTTATGAGGTTGTGACCCTCTTCATAAGGGCAGTACAAAAGAGGGGAGACTACATGATGCGAGGAGAGTAAAAAACCCTTGCTTTCTGGAGGAGTGTTTGGCCTGCATTATACAGAAAGTTAAGTGCAGTTCTACTGAAAAGCCAAATGGTCCTGACACAACCTCCCATTGCCTAAGCCCATACTCCCCTAGGTATTGTTCCTGGAAGTAAATGATGACTAAGGTATAACATTGCTGTATGAACAAAACCTTGTATCTTCAAAGCAGAAACTTTACAGGAGAGGAAACCTTGACTGACAACCATTTACAAAGGAATGTTTATCAGGAAAAATTTGACCCAGCATGAAGGACAGCTGGCATAAACAGAGCAGAATGAAATTAAACCCAGAAAAGAGAATTAGGTAAGGTATATGAATGACTAAAATGGAACTAAAAGGTAAATTACTTTCAATAATGTACTTAAGAAGAGGTAAAGGTGTATAGTTTCAGGCACAGATTGAATACATTTTGCCTTCTTCCTATGAACTATGATTATAGTTCAATCATATATATATTTTTTTTTCTCGTATTGTAATTTATTGTACTTTTTTCTTTCTTTTTAACCCTTTTTTTAATTTTGATTTAAATGTATTTTATTTTTATTTTTCCTTCCCCTTTCCTTGGGTTTTGTCTTGTCTTGTCAAGGGCATGTGGGTGGGTGAGGTACAGCTTCGCCAAAGTGTTGTACCTGTAACTATCATTAAAAATAAAGTTGTCCTCCTAAGAGGGGGGGTGGTGGCAGGACAAAAAAAAAGAATACATTCTGTCTGCATGTTATATATAAACTGTTGCATGAGGCCCAACACACTGTTTATGGGCCATGTGAATGTACAAAATTAGTTAATTTGCCTCATGAATATGCATTTGATGGAAGAAGGGTGAGACGTTGAAAGTGTTGAAACATATTTTGCTTGACTCACTAAAGTTTGAGCAAAGTCACAAATTCAAAAGTAACAAAATCACAGTCAGCATGTGGCCCTGTGCACAGTTTGCATAAAGCTACAGCTTAAATGAACTGAAGCACATACTGCAGTTACATTGGGGCACATTGTGCACTCCTAAGTGCAACCGGCCCTCAAAGAATTCAAAATCCATTGCCTTGCTTTATCTCTTAGTCTGTAATCGTCTCTGCGTATGTGTGCTGCACATAATGAGGCCAGAATGATGAACAGATTCCTCCCTCCTCCTCCACCACACATTTATTTTCTCAGCTCACAGTCATCTGTCTCCACTTCTTCTCTTATATATATAATTAGCTCTTTTTCATCACTCTACAGATGCTGAGCTTGTGGGTTTAGCAGAATTTGGCCCACATCTGGGGCTCAGGCTTTGTTTCTTTGGTGATGAGTTTGTTGATGCTGTTGTGTGGCCGATAGCGGATGACCTCACCGTGCTGCCTACTGCTCGGAGACTTCCCTGCATACGATTTGGAGATTTAACCCTTACGAGACTTCGTGAATTTATTGATTTTATTAATATAGCAAGTTTCAACAACCCAAATACACTCACATTATAATGTTGCATAAAAAAACACAAAGAGACAAAAAATAGAGTCAGGGAGAATAACAAGCCAAATAGAAACCATAAACAACATAGGGAAGTAACATGGCAAAAGCAGAATGGACACAAATATGGTTCACATTACAAAGTTATTTTATTATGCTTAAAAAAGCATATTTTTATCACGATAATGATAAAATATCACAATACTGCCCATCCCTAACATAAACTCTACATATCTGTGTGCTCTACCCAGATAACAACTGCTTAGCCTACAGGTACTGAAATGTTGGAGGACAAGTGCGGAGGTCCCGGGCTGAAAAATGTTTTAGAACCCCTGCTCTAACAAAAGCTCAACAATGGGCATGGTGGGCTCTTCAGGAGAACAACCATGTGTTAGCCCTATCATCAGGAGATCGATCCCTGGTTGTGCCACATATAAGACAGTCCAAGAGGGCATGATTGGCTTTGCTCTCTATGAGTGGAGAGGTTGGCCCTTCCTCTTCTCCCATCACTCAGTGCGATGCTAGTCAGCACTGGTGTCTGGTGACTTATGTAACAAGACTAGCAATCGGCAATCTCTAAGCATGCTAAACTGTCCAATAAAATGGGGTTAGCCGCAATTCAAAAAGAAGAGGTGGTGCTTCACGTGACTTGGAGGAAGCACATGCTAGCCTTCACTCTCCCAGTGTTGGTGGTGTCATATGACTGGTGGAGTCATGGCTAGTGGGAGGAATCTGGCATGACTAAGATTGGGGAGAGTATTGGAAAAAAGACACTGAGCTTGGTGACCATGGAGGCAGTTTTTCTATGGATAAGTAGTCATTTTTTTTAAAGGCGTATTTGGACACTTTTGGAAATATAGTGTATTTTTTGCGAAGTTGTTATTTTAGCAGAAAGTAGTTGTGCGTATGCTTGTTTGCAAATATGCCTGCATGTATATGTATATTGTGTCTTAATTTTTTGCAAGAATACATAAAAAGTTTTGAAATACACGTCTATTGGAGTATATGGATGTGTGTTTTGGCAGAATTTTAAGTGGCAGGGTTGCAGTTGTGCGGCTGTATAGGTTTCAGTGCTCGATACTGTCTAGTGTTTCCAGTCGTAAAGAGCAAGGCCCTCTTCCTCCCCAGCAAAATATATGTCTAGCAACTCAGCTTCACTATCAAAACAGAGTCAGCCGCTCAGCAGAATCGAATGCACTTTATTGATATTGGCAGCCAGGGAGATTGTAGTAAATTCAACATCCCATGTGGTCGACTGGGCAGCTGTAACAGACGGGCTAATCTTAGCCCTTCACACATGTGTGAGCAGGTTAGGGATTATAAATAAGAACATGGTCTTGCCATGAAAGTTCAGGTTTTAACACCAACATACTGGGGTTAAATTGGACTTCCAGGTTCTAACATTGGCTGAGCCACATGTGAGGCCACTGTAAAATTTCCACACATATGATCTCACTCTTCAACTGAATTCTGCTATTAACCTGAGTTCTGTTAATAAAAACTTGTGTTGCTTGGCAACCGTGGTCTGCTGTTCATGAATTACATTTCTTTTTGAAAGAATTCCAAACAATATATGTAACCTTTTTGCATCATAGCATCTTAACTGTGGTAAAACCTTAAAAATGTTTACCATAATTTGACCACATTTTACCATCTGTTTCTGGCTATATCAGCAATGTATCAGTGTCTAGCTGGGTGCCTTTAGACAAACCAGCAGCCAGTTGACAAAACAGGAAACGTGATTAACATTGTTCTTAATTAGGCTTGCTATAAAATGATGCTGAACTGGCTGTGGAAACTAGGCAGCTTTTGGTATGACAGCATGTTTTGGAAATCCTTCAAATGCAATCAGTACAATATTTTTTTCCCCATTATCCTGTTATTAGATAATACAGTGTTAGATAAGATAATTAGATATTAGATAATGCAATACCTAGGACAGTGTGGCTCCTCAATAAACTTTTCTTACAATGAATAGCCTTTTCAGCTTGTACAATAGTTCGGGCCTGATGGTGAGGTCTGAAGACGGCCAAGAGCACCCGTGTTCTAAGTCCAGGTAGACAATGGTGATGGTTGAAAAATGAGGCTTTAAGGGACTAAGGATCTCAGGAAAGACTAAAAACAGAACACAGTTTATCCTTCTGTGGTCTGATAATCTGTCATATTTAAAATGTGAAAAAGCAGAGCAATTTACGAGACTAAAGGTAAATCTGTCTTCAATCTGGCATTCTGCGGAACTTGCAAATAAAAGCCATGCGCCGATGACGTGTTCCAGCGAGATAAACTGACGGTTTGGGCTCTGCTGGAGGTGACGCCAAGTTTCCATGGCGATACAGCCCACGGTGGTCAGATTATGCAGCAGTCAGTTCTAAATTAGAGATGATGTCACCAGAAGAGTGTTCCAGCTCTCTTAAGGCCACTTCCCTCGTTTTCATCTCCATCTCTTAATTTTTTTTTTTTAACTCACAAGAGGTCTTACTTGAATTTGGGCTGTTTTAATGAAAGGTGCAGCAAGGTCAGCAATCGCTTCAGAGGAATTCAACAGAGACTGTGAGTGTGAGTGCTGGTTTTATACGTTTCCAGCAAAAATGAGAAAAACTCGGCAAAACTACAAGACCTGACTTTGTGAAGAAAGGTATGCTGAAACTCCATGGTTCAGTTTTAAAAACTGAAATGACAGAACTATTTAGAAAAAGCATATTACGTATAGGTACTTACATGAATACTCATATACACAATACAAGACATTGCATACTCGTTACATATGATATATTACACACACATACACACAGATATTGACACTGATTATCTCATTATCATGACAGGTTTTCAGTATGCAGTAGTTAGTACCTTTCAAAAGCAGTCCAAGGAAGGACAAGCAGTGCATTCATAGCAAGGTTATAAGCACCAAAGGCTCACTAATGCACACGGGAAGCAAAGAGCTATTGTAGCACAAATTGCTAAAAAAGGTCTTGCTGGCTATGAAATAAAGGTGTCAGAAACAGTGCCTCCCAGCCTGCTGCATGTGAAGCTGCTCAGACTGACCCCTGTCCATTGCTGAAAGTGCCTGCTTTGGGCATGTGAACATCAGAAATGGAAAATGGAGTAATGGAACAAGGTGATATTTCTGATGAATCATGTGAAGGGGCAGGTGTGTGTTCGTTGCTTATCTTTGGAAGAGATAGTAACAGGATGCGCTACAGGAAGAAGGCAAGCTGGTAGAGGCAGTGCTGTGTCCTAGTCAATGTTCTGCAGAGAAACACTGAGTGCATTCATCTGAATGTTTCTGAACATTGTTGCAAAAATAAGTATAGCCTTTTAATTTTTATTTATTTTTTGGCTTGTACAATTTTAGAGGGAAAAAAGAAGAGAGCACCCTGCATGACCAGGACTTAGTAACATCCCCTTTGGCGAGTATCACAGCTTGTAAATACTTTCATTTCTTGTTTGGGGAATTTCTGCTCATTCTATTCCAAAAGGCTTCTAAAAACATTCTTGACCCGTCTCGCATGCACCACTCTTTTGAGGTCTAGCCAAAGATTTTCAGTGATGTTTAGGTCGGGGACTGTGAAGGCCATGGCAAAAACGGCTTGCACCTCTTAAGGTGGTCCAATGTGGTCCTGTTTTAGAAGCCACTGTCTCTTCAGCTTTTTACATATGGTGTGATGCTTGCCTCCAGAATTTGCTGGTATTTAATTAAATCCTTGTTTCCCTCAACCAGTGAATAGTTTCCTGTGCCACTGGCTGCAACACAAACCCAAAGCATGATCAATCCATCTCCATGCTTATTAGCTGGAAAGGAGCTCTTCTCAAGAAATTCTGCAGGACTCCAAATTCTCTAAACGTACTTTTTCTCGCTGCGGCCAAAATATAGATTTGAACTTCTCCGGTTCTGAGTACATGTTCACAGCTTGTTTAGATATTCCTGAATTTTGTGGTGAGGGTGTAGGAAAAGGTTTTCTTTTATTGACTCTTCCATGAAGGTCATATTTGCGCAGGTGTCACTGCACAGTAGAACAGTGCACCACCACTCCAGAGTGTGCAAGATGTTACTTTTGCAGTCAATTGAGGGTTTGATTTGCTTTTCTAGTAATCCTACAAGCTGTTCTCTCAGAAAGTGTTTTAGTCCTCCAGACCACAGCTTGATGTCCACTATTCCTTTTAACTGCCATTCTTAATTGTATTGCAAACTGAAAAAGGCCACCTAAAAAATATTTTGTACCATTCTCCTGCTTTGTGGGCATGAAGTATTTGAATTTTCAGAATGCTATGCAGCTATACAGAGCAACCCAAGCCTGCCAATCGTTGGGACAAGGTGTGAGGAGGTGAACTATTTATAATGCTTTGAAATTTGTATTACCTCCTAATAATGATTTTTAAGTTCAAGTTCAAGTTCATGTTCAAGTTTATTTATATAGCACATTATCATACACAGAAGGTCATTCAATGTGGAAATTAAAAAAGGATAAATAATAATTAGAGAGAAATAAAACAAGAAGAATAGACCTAACAAGAAATACAACTAATTATGGGTCCAAAACCTTGTTAAAAGTTATCTGAGATATCAAATCTCAACAAAAATAATACATTAATCTCGCTTGCCTACAATCATTTGAAACAGTATGATGTACAAAATTCTGCAAATTGTGAACAGCTTTCTTTCCTTAGGGATGCTTTCAGCGTCACTAAGGATGGCTGTTATTAAACTCCTCTTGAATAGGAGAAACCTGGACGTCTCCACACTTAACAACAATAGGTTCGAATCTGCCATTCATAGGCAAGGTCATTGAGAAAGTAGTTTTCAACCAGATCAGTAATTATTTGAGTTCAGATGGCTATTTTGATTACTTTCAGTCAGGCTTCTGTCAACTCCATTGGATTGAAACAGCTCTGATAAAGGTATTAAATAAATCCGTCTGAATACAGACTCGGGTAAGATAACCAACTTGGTACTGCTAGACCTTAGTGTGGCTCTTGACGTGGTCGATCATAAAATATTGCTGGACAGATTGTCTTGGGCCGTCTCAGATGGTTCAGGACATACCTAGAGGGCAGGGATTATTTTGTCTCTGTAGACATCAGCGGATACTGCTCTGCCATATGGAGTACCACAAGGACCCATACCGGGGCCATTTCTCTTCAGCCTGTACACGCATCCTCCTGGGCAGATTCTCCTAGAGTACAAGATGGCTTATCATAGCTATGCAGCCGACACATTTATTTAACTTTGTCACCAAATGACTTCATTCCTACCGACTTACTGTGTTTATGCTTCAAAAACATAAATGGCTGGGTGCAGTAAAATTTCCTTAAGGTGAAAATAAAGACAAGACAGAGATCATTCTGTTTGGAAAAAGAAGTAAGATCACAACTTAGGGCATATCTGGGATCTAGGTCAATAAAAACTACAACTCATGCCAAAAACCCTGGTGTAATCATGGATGCGGATCTTAGTAACTAAATCAGCGTTCTGGCATCACATCAGGGGCTTTTTGTCCAAGGAAGATTTGGATAAACTCATCCATGTTTTTATATCCTCCAGGGTTAACTATTGCAGTGCTCTTCTCATTGGCCTGCCCAAAATGCTGCTAACAAAAACCAAGAAAAGTGAGAACATTACTCCAGTCCTCAGGTCTTTATTCTGGCTTCCAATCAGATACAGAATTGAGTTCAAAGTGTTGCCAGTTGTTTTATAAGTCACTTAATGGTTTAAGTCCTAAATATATCTCTAAGATGTTCAATAAAGCTAGTAAGATCTCTTAGATCAGCTGGAGCTGGTCAGCTAGTGGTGCCAAGATAAGAACTGAAACAGAATGAAATGGCATTTCGTCGTTATGCTGCCCTCTGATTCCGCCACTTTCAGTTATCAGTACTCAGTTATCTGCAAATGCATGCACTTTTATCTGTATTCTTTTATATTGCTTTATTTACCTTTGTTTAACTTAATCTTAAACCCTACTTTTATTCTATATTCATTTTAAGGTTACTTTTAATTGTATGACTGTAGAGCACACTGAATTACCTCTCTCTCTGTGTATGGCAACAACTAAACTATTCACAGTAACAGACATCTTGACCAGTGGTGACCAAACATGCTACTGTGTATGTGTGCGTACATCTGTTCAGTAGCTGCCTATCTGGGACAGACTGTGCCTAAAGATGCAAGGTGCCTAGATAGAAGTGTTCCAACCACTCAGCATTCAGCACCACCATTATACTGATCACTGGCCTGAACATCTGGAATCATCTACACCAGTTTCTTCATTGGTTCTTCACTGGTAACTTTTCATTACTACATGACGTTCTTTACTTCTTATGCTTGAATGACTGATATGTAGGTCACTGTGTGGCTTAACAAACAAAAAGCCTTCAGGTCAGTTCAAGCGACTGGAATGAAAATGACAGCATTTGTAAGTCCTTCAGGAAACCTGAAGAACTATTCCTGGCTGTTGAGAAGCAAAATATAAAGAGATGAGGGGTGGATCAAGATTTCTGCACAGCACTCTCTCCCACTGCTGTAATCAACACTCTCCTCTCACAATGTGACCAGCTGGATGGTAAAACATTGCTAGAAGGTAATTATTGCCATTTTGTTTAAGAGTGAACAAGAGATTTGTTTTCTTTGAATTATTCAAAGTTCTGTAAACACAGCATCCTTTATCTTGTTTTGGTGTTTTGTCATTTTCTTATTAAAATTCTTTATGCTTTAAAGGACAATATTTTATTTGGAAATGAGGAGAAATATTGTCAGCAGTTCTAAGGCAAAGGCAAACTAAGGCAAATCTGTTCAGTTCAATACTTGCAAAAGATCAAACCTGAGAAACTGAACATTTTTGGGGAGGTCTCTTATTTTTTCCTGAGCAGTGTGTGTGTATATATACACGCATATATATACAGTATATGCATGCAACTACCCAGATCTACATATGGTCTGCATCATATAATGACCTGACCCTTGAGATGGTGCATAACTTCACAGTTATGCTTCTAGGGCCAATCCTAACACATAATTAATGCATATGTTGTTCAGAGCCAAAGACACTGGGGTTGCTTATGGTATGCAACAAGGAAGATTTATGTATTTTGAGAGAAAGGCCATTTAGAAGGAAATCACGGCCAAAGGCCGCACTGACTGCTTACAAAAGACAAATCCATATAAGGATATGATGTGAGGTCCATGGCAGATTTTAAGAACAGACATACAAATAAGTTCACAAAGATTATAAGAATTTATTTATTTATATACAGAATATTCACACAGCATGCATATTTACAGCAGTTTATTTACAAATGAAAGAAAAGCTTCACATAACATCCCAATAAACAATGCTAACATGAGCTGCAGAGAGGTTTGACTCATTCAAAAAGCTGCATTGAGTGTTACGGTTCACATTTACAGCTGATGGTTTGCCTCCATTAGCTGAAAACTGACTACAGAGGGCCTTTAACATTTGATATAAAACATCCAGCCTTTGGTGATTGTTACAGTGATACACGTATGCAATGGAGATAAATCAAACACATCACAGACCTCTTAGATATTCACTCCTACAATCACAAACACACAGCCCAGCAAGTAGCACATATTCATACACACAAACACAACAGGCCACGCACGCTACACACATGAGGTAGATATAACAGCCGACATTCAGACAAGGAAAGCATACAAGTAATATCTGACTTTACATCTTCCGTAGTTGAGACAACTACGGTGAAATGAATAATGACTCTATACACTTACTACACTCTCTTTATTAGCAACACGTAAATTGTAATTCCATTAGCTGTGACTTGTGGGTCCTCAATTTAAGTCTATAATTAGACTGTACCCTACCTGTCGTATCCATTCATCATTAGTTTCTGACCATAAGACAGCTGATCAAATATTACGTAGGTGGTGAACCTGTCTTGGCACAGTAGTAACACTGACATGGTGAAGTGTGTGGTGTTGGTACAGGTGTGTTGTTGGAGCTTGTACACATCAGTGTCACTGCGGGGCCGAGTGTGGTCCACCATGGCGTGAACTGTGCTACTGTCTCTTTACACCTGGAGGTGTGGTCAGTGTAGGGTATACACTACAAGCCAAATGTTTGGAAGCAACATTCAAATTTGAAAAGTAAAGCTGAACATTAGGTTATTTCATTACGACAATGGACAGTAAAAACATTCTGAGCAGATTATTTTTCTTCTAAATGCATAGCAACAGTATGTGCAGTAACTAGAGTTCACAAAAGTAGTTGTGATGACTCTCCTCTAGACTTTACTTGAAGATCTCATCAAGGTTTTTTTCTTGTTTGTTTTTTGTTTAGTTTTTGTACAGGCCACAGGTACAAGGCACTTTGATATCCATCAAAAATGTTTTGGCACACATTGCTGCTGCCAGCTGCCTTCTTTTTCATAAAACGAGCGAGACCGGTCATCGTCTGGATACTTATTTAGATTGAGATTGTATAGCTCTGGCTGTTGGTTGAAAGAGGTGACGTTTCTTGTTCAAAATCGATTTGATGGACTGAAGCACTGTCCCACACCATATCCTATTGATTGACACATGGTGTGTAGTTTGGCAGTGTCTGTTGCATGGAAAAAACACATTGAAAAGGAAAGAAAAGCACTTTTGATGGATACAAAAAGGTCTTGTGAAGACATGCCTTGGGAGTATATCACTCCAGACCAGTGGAATAATCTGGTACATCTTTGGTTAAACTAGATGATTTGGTTTTTGTAAAAAAAAATCATTTTTGTAAAAAATCACTGCTTGCTGCTATATTTTGGCCAGTACACTAAAAAGTTTTTTTTTTTTTTTACCTTTAGTTAAAGTGTCCAAACTGCCTTCAAAAGTAAACTGAAATTCAAACAATAAGTCAACAGAAAGTAAACCAGATTTTTATGATTAAACGACTAATTTTTGTAGTGCAGTTAACACTAAGTTTTTAGACAGCCCAGAAAGACACTTGAGGTACATCAACACTTTTTTAGTATATTGTAATGTAATTAGCTAAATGTATTCCTGCTCTAGGAAATAAAGATGCTAATAAAAATCACTGGCCATTAAATACTTAAATGCCTCCATAAAAAAAGGTACAAACTGGCTGTTATAAAGAACAACGCATGTACACATACATCCATGTTCACACACTGACACACAACAACCACACCATGCCATCCATGTTCAATATTAAAACTGTAAAAAAGAAATAATACTAAAATGGGGTGAATAGTTCATGGGCAAATAAAACTAATGTGCTTTTTATCGCTGAATAAAAATGAAACAGAAAAGCAAAACAGGGACATATCACCGACAGATAATCACAGCATTAAGAAAACAAAAAAAAGCTTACACATATAATCATGGATTGTCAAAATGTCACATCACATAGAAACAGGCCCACAAAATTCACAGTATGCGATTAGAATTATAGCTTGGCTCTAGATCATACTTTTCAAAAATATAACTTTATACACAAATATATAGTCATACTCTGTTTCCTCTCTCTGAAGGCATCTATACAAGTTTACACTGCCTTAAAAGCTTTAAAATTGAATACATTCTATAGATCCTGCAGCAAGCGACATGAAATGGTTATGATGAGATACAAATCAACAGTCTGCGGTTTCACATCAGGACATCTACGCTGCATGCATTGTACAAAGCGAGCTAGGCCAACAAGTTCCCTTCTTTATGTAAAATAATACACATAACTCTACTCAACAATGCATGATCTGGAGTTAAGGCACTTTTAATATTTCAACATTCATGTACACTTTTGACGGTGGGATTGTTTTGGCTTTGCTTTGTATTCACACATACGAGAAATGTCTCATACAATAAGCAAAACACTCGAAGGCACGCGCCTCCTGAAGTTCTAAGTGCCCCAGTACTAAAAATGCAGCACGAAATTTACAACAAAAGTAAAGTAATGATGCAGACTTACTATTAGCTGGAATGTTAGTGTAAAATCTGAACACTGATGCAGAGTGGGGCAAATTTAACAGATAATCCATTAAAATCATCCAGCTTTCTGTGAACATTTTTTTTATGCATTTGCGAAGCACACTGGTTTCAATATAGGACATTTTAAAGAGACTTACATCTGGCCTATCCCTGCTCCGTATTCTTTTACCGCAGCTGTTGCTAATTTGGGTAAGCTGAACCAAATGTTGATAAAAAACAAAAAAAGCTAAAGCACACAACTCATACTATAGTGGGGTAACGAATGCTGCAACCCACATTATCAGGTACAGAAGAATGTAATAGACTGGCCAGCGATGTGTACCTGGTTATGCTAGCCATACACAGTCATGTGCAAAACACCCACAGTCAAATGACATACGTATTTTTGATATACGGCATTTTTCTACAAATTTTAGTGCAGTTTCCATTTATTTGTTGATTTTTATTTTGTGAAAAAAAAAAAAAAAAAAAAACATATCAAATGTGCCATTACTTTTGCATAGGTCAAGTATGTTTAAATTTTGTTCCCAACATGTGGGACAGAAAATGTTTAGATCCAGGTTTTTAGAAACAAAATGAATATACTCATTTGGTTGAATGGGTTCCGTAAAGCTTGCCTGACCCAGCAACAGTTGCTTTGGAAGAATGCGGAGCACGGAAAGGTCTTGAGTTAAAGCTAGATCTTGTGTTGTGGGTGTAAATAAGAAATGAATCTATTCAGTATGTAATGCAGCTAGCGGACAAATCCGGATAAATCTATAAAAATAAACCGCTTCTTGCACAAATGCTTTGACTTTGGATATAATGCCCAGATATGTTCACTCTTTACAGAGTCTTTTCAGTGATCTGATAGTGATGCATATAAATTGCTGCTTTTTTTGCCAGTAGCTTATAAAGCTTTAAAAGCAAAGTAGTAAGTAATTCTTAAATTACGGCTTTTGTAACTGTTTATTATCTAAGAGATTCTCTGCAATAATTAAGGTGATCATTAATAATCATCTGTAAGTATGTTTCTCTCATTTTTTTTCTCAATCTTGCTATACTGTCAAAGCCAAGTTGTTGAACATGGCTGATGCACATTTACATCAATAAATAAATAGACTCTTAAATATTATCCTTATACTATCTTTATATTAGAAAATGATGTTGTATAAATGGTGTATAACTTGAGAACAGCTTGATCTATCTATGGCAGGATAATAAAGGCTTTTAGGTTGTGGCTACATTCTATATGTTTGTAAATTCTTTATATAAACTTGTACCAAAAATATATATATTTTATTTTACAATACATTTATGTATAAATGTTATTATCTGATAAAACCAGAATGCCTCTTTTAAGACATTTACTCCAATCATTCTTGTCCTGGGTGCACTTCAAAGCTTCATTCATTAGGCCACTTTTGGTAAGGCAAAAGATACTTGACAATTACAACAAAAAGAAAAAACCAATGCTCTTTGCAGGCAAGTGTATAAAAGTGCAAAAGCACGAAACAGCTTTTGCCATTAGAGCACATTTGAAAGCAAATCAACAGATCAAGTGCATTCATTTACCTCAAATGTGCACGGCATCATTTTCTTTTTAATTCTGGACCATGCTTGCCTTGAAACAAGGCAGACATGGTGGTAATTATTAAATGACCACAATTTTGTGAGTGTAGAAGCAAAGCTTCGGCACTCTGAATTGCTGCAGCATTGCGCAACCACGTGCAGTCTCGGCCTCAGTCTAGCTAGCTGTTCTTCCAAATGCTTCCAGGCAGTAAGAATGATTGGGGTAAACAAGCTTTGTTATGTACAGATGTTTCCCATCCATATATGGTAAAAACACAATTCTCTGTTGTAGTCTTTTTTTCCCGTAAAGCAGCGTGTAAAGACTGGCTGGTTCCTCACCAACGAATCGTCTTTCATCTCTGATTTGTCTTGCTCTGTTAAAGACAGCTCAGTGATGCTGTTATACCTCCAAGCCAAAAGTAATTAACCAGTTACATGCCACTGTCTGCTACAAAACTCAGCCACTCGCTTTTAAAAAGCTTCTGAGACTGATTAGATCAGTTAGAAAGAAAACAGATGTAAGAAAAACAGGCACAGAAGAGGTGTTGCTAGGGTTCGGCACAGTGGGAAAGAAAACAAGCTCAGTGATCACTGGTGAAAGACGTGTGGTCATGGGTGAAGGAGGTGTGACCACAGGTAAAGGATTGGTAAAGAAGGTCTGACTTTAGGTGAAGCCAGTGTGGCAAAGGGTAAGGGATCTTTAGTCACAGGTAAAGGAAGTGTGTCCAGAAGAAAAGAAGAAAAGAAAAAAAGAAGAAAAGAAGGCCACATGTGAAGGTCTGACCACAGGTAAAGTAGATGTGGACAGGGATGAAGGAGGTGGTGCTATGCATTGCTGCTGCTGGAACAGGGCGTGCTCTGGGTGCTGCCAATGCTGTGGGCTGCACTGCTGTTCTCAGAGGCAGGTGGAGACTGTGGCACTTGCTGCCTGCTTGCTGAATCTCCTAAATAACAAAAGAGAGAGAGAGAGAGACAGAGAGAGAGAGAGAGAGAGAGAGAGAGACTGTCATAAAATCCACACACTACTGTACCACCACAACAGTGTCACTGCTGTGATGAGAATGATCCATCACAAAAACAATGTCTGGTCAGAGGTGGTCCTTTAATATTGTTGAATGGGATATATATGTCGAGCAACTGGTGGACTATACTCTAATATAGCATTGGGGGTCTCAACAGAAAAGATGAACCAAATAAACTGCACACACAATTTTGCTTGAGCTTGAGGGGTCTCTCTATTTTACTAGGCATCTACGTCTCTCTGAGTTTTTGTACCTAAGTAGTTTTTCTCTACCTTATTCTTTGTGTGTTAATAAACTCTTGTGCTCTTGTGGCCACATTGTTTCCTGTATTTTCTGAGCCTGAAAGAGAGAGAAAAGACACAGAGAAAGAGAGAAAGAGAGAGAGAGAGAGAGAGAGAGAGAGAGAGAGAGAGATGGACAGAGACAGAAAGAGTGAGAAGTAGAAAGAAAGCAAGAGAGAGTAAGGGAGAGAGAGTGGACATGTTGATGATTAGTTTATCCAAATCTTTTGAGGCCAATGATGTTCTGGAAAAATTGACACAACGTCTAAAGACACACTCAGTGTGACTCCACAATAACTCAAACACAGACGAAATCAACAGCATTAACCCCTTAATTGCTCAGGATCCAGATGAGTTCCTGTCATAATCAACTACAGATTATTTAACATGCAAATTACATACTACTTACTGCATAACAGTTACTGCGTAGTGATTAGTTATTATTCAATATACATTATAGTGAATAATAAGCCTTTAGATTAAGAGGTCTTTCTCTCTCTCTCTCTCTCTTATTTCTTCTAGACTGATTCTTCCATCCTAAAGTGAAGTTCGACTAGTATGGGGAAACAGGAATTTATAATAAAGTGTTTCTGACTGAATCCTAAACACTGAATCCTGTGTTTGTTTCAGATCCATTGCAGCGGGGCTTAACCAGTATTTAAACACAATGCCCAACCAGAGCTATTGCTAAAAACCACAGACCACAGAATCAGTCTGTGTGTCTACACATGCTTTTGCCACAGGCTGACCATGTACCATAATTGTGTGTGTGTGTGTGTGTGTGTGTGTGTGTGTGTGTGTGTGTGTGTGTGTGTTTGAGAGAAAGAGAGAAAGTAGGAGCAAGCAGGCAAAAGGCAGAAGAAGAGATAGAGAGAGCACAAGAGATTGAAAGAGAGAGAGAGAGGGAGAGAGAGGGAGGAGAAAGCGAGAGAGAGAATGAGGGAGGGAGAGAGAGAGAGAGAGAGAGCGAAAGAGAGAGAGAGAATGAGGGAGAGAGGGGGGAGAGAGAGAGGGGGGAGAGGGAGAAACAGAGAATGA
>JBBPCX010015343.1:0-17366 GCA_037974365.1 Hydrocynus forskahlii | reverse complement strand
CTTAGCATATGATTATTATATGCTAATTATACCAACTATCATACAATATATAACTAGCTTCATCACAAAAACTGTACATGCTAGGGAAAAACTAATTTGAAATCAGCATGAAAAACACTACAAAACCCACATAAGCTTATCTCTGAATGATTTTGACTTGTTGACCTGTTATTATTTAAATATGAATAATTCTATATTATTATATGTTAAAGAGTCAAAGGGCCTCATAAGACCTTTATTGTTCCTGGAGTAATGTGAGGAATTTGACTGTCCAGGACTATAAAATGCTACAACAAACTTCATATTTCATATTTAACCAGTACATAGTGTTTGTATAGAATACAGCAAAGCTGTATAACTAAAGTATTTGTATAGAAATATTAGAACAAATTAAATGTCTTGTTGATGTATTTTATGAATGAACTATTGGAGATGTCAGTTTTATGTTTGTCTCGAACTTGACTTATGTTTTGATGAGGATTTTTCCTGAAAGGGTAATTTAGTGTTATACATTTTATATGTAAACAGTCTATCAGAGAATTAACTAATGTGTCGATTTAAATCAACTCTTTAAAAAACAGTTGACTAATTTAATGATTATTTTCATGACTTTGGCTTCACATATTATTAAAGCACTTTAGAAATACCAATTATAATTGTGTGATTAACTGAACTTGTCTGTCTTATTGCTTGGGGCTATTTTTATGAGCTGTTTTTTTCTGCTGATTTAACAGGAGTTATTCCTAGCTGTACTATCAAAATTAACTAATGTTACGGATTTGAAGCATGGAGAGAAAAAGGCAAAGAGTAGACAGTGGAAAGAGAGAGAGACAGAGCTGCTGTTTAATTCAAGATCATCTGATTCTGATATGTGTATGATTCTGTACATCAACAGGAACAAATGGGACAAAGATAGTCCAAACTAAGGGCTAAATAATCCCAAAAGTACGTTTTTATCTCAGCATTACAAAGAAACATGCATGTGTTTAGCTTTCAGCAGTTAGCTTTAGCATTTAGCCCGACAGAGTGAATATATTACCAAAAAATATTTTAGACAAGTAATAATAATAACTTTATTTATACAGCAGTACTTCACATGGACTCCATTCCAATATAGAACACAGCAAACCATTCAAGGAAAGTGGGAAAAAAAACCCACCAAGTGTAAACATTCTAACACACTAAGGCAAATGTATACTTTTCTGTCAGTTTCTGAATGGTGTGTTCACTGTACCTCACAGCTGTCGTCTATGGTTGTTGATGGGTCAGCCAGTGGCTTCAGATCTGTGGTTACAGCAGAACATTAGAATAACCAGAATAATCAATCAGGACTGAGGATGCAGCTTGAAGAAATAATTAATAATCAATCAGGACTGAGGATGTAGATTAAAGAAATAATTAATAAACAATTAGGGTTAAGGATGTAATTTAAAGTAATATCAATAAAATGTAAACAAACACTATGTAAATGTAACAAACCCTGGACTGGCCTTCATGCTACCGTGACAACAGCAATAACACAAAACAACAACACATGTATTTTTCACATTTCTCACACACTACTACACTACATAGAGTCTAAAATTCATACACAGTCAACAGAACTGTATTCAGTAGTGTTTGAAGTTCAGAAGTCTGTGATTTGGGCCACAAACAGAATTTTATTTTTAAAAACTGCATTTTAGCAGCTTGACTAGCTTTGGTAGCTAAATGTGTTTAATGGTCCCCCTGTTTAGAGCGATGGATACTTTAACGAGGGTGAGTGGATTTCCATCACCGAGCAGCTGGGTGATATCAGCTCCAAGGACGAGGAAGAGAAGGATCGGTACTGCTGGGGCAGCAGGTGGGTGGATGCGGCAACAATCCTGGCTCCGGAGGTGATTGTTGACCCCCTCGTCTTCGGTCAGACCGCAGAGGAGCTCCCGCTGAGGCTTGCTGTTTGACGAGGCAGGAGGTCCGTGGCTCGGAGGCAAGGTGGGTCTACAGCAGACAAAATATTAGCATACATTCCATGTCTTTCACACATGCATCATGGATTTATGACAGAAATTCAAACACAAACATTAACATTAAAATTCTAACTAAATTCTAACTAAATAAACCCACTAACCTTTCCCTCTAAGCTCTCCATGGCCAAAGATTTCCTCCATAACTATGACAAATTTCTTCTCCAGCAGGTATATCTGTGTGGTTTTCCTTGAGCAATTATTTTTTTCACTGAACAATTTAAGTTATTGTGCTCATCATTTACAAGCCTTCCTAAAAACCCATCTTCATTGGAGACATCAATACTATATAAAAAAGCAGTGAGCCATCAATACTGTTTATGGATTGATGTTATATATTCATGAAATAGTGGTTAGGACATTACAGCATAGATAGCATTATTTAATGGGTTGAGTATCTCGTCTTTTTCTGATTACATACATATCCCACATGCTATGCAGCACATGGTGCTATAATTATACAAATAAGCTTTGATTCAACTCACATTCAGTTTATCTATAAACAACAATAAAGATTCCAAAAATTTTTTTAAACAAGTATTTTACCACCTGGTGAAAGTAATCCGCATACCAAAGCATTTTCTAAATTGCGGGTTTTGTTGTTTTTTTAGGCACATCAGAAAATTAGTGCGACTCTGTCTCAGACAACAGTTTGAGGCTAGATAATACTCAAAATGAATGTATTTAAAAAGTCTCACAAATTACTATCCTCTTTTCTAACACAGTGGGTACTTACCAGTATATTTTATCCTGTCAGATAAAATGTAAAAACTGTGTCATGAGACACATCCCTTCTTCGTTCTGATTCCAATCATCTCTCCTCTATATTCCAAAACAAAGTCCCATTTGTAAAAGGGAGCAAGTGCAAAAACCCCATGACCTGTAAAATAAGAAAAAACAGAGTAATAGGTTTGTAGTATGTAACATAAACCTTGCTTTTTTACATGATTGCTTCAGCAACAGCTTCACTGCCTCACTTCTCATGCCATAACTTAACACATGAATAGTCCTACGCGTCTTTGTATATCCATGCATGTAAGCACATACACAAACTGATTAATTCACCTACCCCTAACTAATTCAAATATTGTGCGAGAGCATGTTCAATGCTGAAAAAATTGTGTATAGCAGTAACTTGCGTATTTTTGTTTTCAAATTTTGTTTTTATGCCACCATTGCCTTTTACTAACATTGTGTAATTGTAAACTATGTTTGACTTAAACTTACCCTTACTGGGGTTTATGTATGTGGCTTCCAGCTGCAATGTCTTGTAGGTGGAATTGATAGCATGATCCATTGCATCCTCTTCGTCTCATTTTATTCTTATTTTCGCGTAACAGAGAGACATTGATCCCATGGTTCGAATTACGGGGGGCACTGGGGGGTACTGTACCCCCCGATCAAAACCCAGACACCCCCCTTGTGGCAATTATTCGTATTGACGCCGTAGTGGACAATAGAGGTCATACAAGTGTTATGAAGGCAGTACCCCCCAATTATGGAGCGGTAATTCACACTCTGATTAAACTTCGAATAAAACTTGCGTACTGATCTGAAAATAAGAATCTAAAACTAATACAGTGGTCACTCTTTGTTTCCACAAATAGAAAATCTGAATCTGATTTGGCCTAATTTTGTACTTAACATTTTAAAACGTACTGCGATACCAACGAAAAAATGCACACGTGCCCGTACATAATCCTATAAATACGACTTCACGTATTATATATTACTACAGGTTGTTCTTCCGGCACCCCCACAAGTGGCAGCCAGTTATTGTATGCATTTTTGTATGGTATTTGCATTTTTGTATGGTATTTTTTCCTTTTTTCACCCATATTTGGAGACCCAGTCGGTGGGCCTTTTGTTTACAGTCAAGATCAGGTGTTAGTGCTGCACCCCGCAGCAATGCAGCTGGCGGACAGACCAGACATCACCAGTGAGCTGAGGAGGAACAGACAGGGGTGTCGGGTTGGGAGAGAGTGTCGTCACCTAAGTAGGAGACGATACAGTCCTCTGGACCCATACTGCCCTCCTTGATGCAGCCTCTAACATCTCCCATAGACACCTCCCACCCCCACCACTGTCCCACCTCTGTCCCACCTCTGTCCCACCTCAGACACCTCAGACTCTTCACACCTTCTCTATTCTTCACACCACATTCACACTCTCTGCTCACTCTCTGATCATGTTCTCTGATTTCTCCAGTGCTTT
Organism: Hydrocynus forskahlii; assembly: GCA_037974365.1. Classification (NCBI taxonomy): domain Eukaryota; kingdom Metazoa; phylum Chordata; class Actinopteri; order Characiformes; family Alestidae; genus Hydrocynus; species Hydrocynus forskahlii. Next base: position 13,146 of record JBBPCX010015343.1, on the reverse strand, counting down.
CAACACCATCCTTCCCACAAGCTGGAGACAAGCTGGAGAATACAGGAGTGGACCATCACCTTGCCACATGGATCCTGGACTACCTCACAAACTGACCACAGTATGTGAGAACCCAGGTCCGTGTGTCGGACAGGGTCGTTTGCAGTACTGGGGCCCCACAGGGAACGGTTCTGGCAACGTTCCTCTTCACCATCTACACTGCAGACTTCACTCACAACTGCAGAAGTTCTCTGATGACTCTGCAATAATCGGTCTCATCACTGATGGGGACGACAGGGATTACAGAGAACATACCCAGGACTTTGTGAACTGTTGCCAGCAGAACTACCTGCCGATGGAAAAAAACAAGGATCTGTGGAGAGCTACAAGTACCTTGGTGTTCATTTGAACAATAAACCCTCTGAACACAAATGCTCTCTACAACAAAGGGCAGAGCAGGCTGTACCTGCTGCAGAGGCTCAGGTCTTTTGGAGTGAAGGGCCCACTCTTGAAGACCTTTTATGACTCTGTGGTGGCATCAGCCATCTTATTTGGTGTGGCCTGCTGGGCAAAGCTGTCATCCCTGTTGGAGAACATCTCCCACCCCATGCAGGAGGCTCTGATAGCACTGAGCAGCTCCTTCTGTGGCAGGCTGCTGCACCCACGATGTGGGAAAGAGAGATTCCACAGGTTTTTGCTTCCAACCACTGTCAGAATCTACAGCAAAGACCACACACACATAGTCTAACGACCACACACATCCATGGTAGTTTCTCTTATGTTATGTGCAATATTTCCTGAGGCAACTTGTACAATCTTTGAGGTTGAATGTGCAATTTATAGAAGTGCAAGTATAATGTGCAACTCTTCTGGTGCATTATTATTATTATTATTACTGTTTTTGTCAATGCCTGTCACTTCACACACTCAACCTCACACCTCCAAACACCACAGACTGATAAGTGGAGGTTTTTCAGGTGTGCAATATTTCATACATATACTTACATAGGTTTTATATATATAACATATATGCTACATACATGTCTATGTTTATAACAGGGTATTATTTGTATAGTACACTCTATACTATTGTTGTCACGTCGAGCCATGCACGAGGAGTGAGGCGAGGCACAAGTGCAGGTTCCATATTATGGTATTTATTAACAAAAGGATGCAGACTCTTAAACAGAACTTAAGGAGGCACGAGGACCTTAAACAGAAAGACACATAAGGCAAGTCTAACATCTAACATAAAGACACATAAGGCAAGGGTATTGTGAGGGTTAAGGTGATGGCTATGGTGAACGAGTTGACCAGCCACCTGAATACAAACACTTGGAACTTAAACACACGACAGACTCTGAACTCAATCAATCATACAACATAATCACTGTAACAGAAACACCCGACAGCTTACAATGTAAAACCAGACGCAAACATATACTCACATCAAAATAAAAGTCCCCATAACTCGTGCTAAATACAAAAGCAATAGCGGCCTCTACCGCCCGCTGGCCAAGACCTGACATTATCCCCCTCCTTAAGGCGCCACTCCTGGGGCGCCAAAGCACCACCAAATGGGCGGGGGAGGGGCAGACAGCGGCCACAAACAACCCCAAAATGGACCCGTGAGCCCCATACATCCTCCCCCTGAAAGCGCGCTTCTCGCGCTGGCCTACTCTGTGGCCGGGTCGGCCCGTGTGGGTCCGCTCTCCATACATGCCCCTTTTGGGAATCCCCTCCGGGTTGGCCTGGAGTAAAGCTTCCTTCGGGGGAGCACCCCCCCCCGACAGGCTCTGGGGCCATAGCTCCCCTCAGGAAGCCCCCATTGGGGGCCCTATCTTCTGTACCACCCACTAAAAATTTAAGCAGTTTTTCTACCATATTCCCAAGGTGCTGTTCTCGAGCGCCTGGGGGTCCCGGGTTCCCTTTCGGGCAGCTTTCCTCAGTCCTTCTGGGGAAAATGTCCTGGTTGCAGGCAGCGAGGCCTTGCCTGTGCTTGCGGGACGCTGGAGAGATGTCTCTCTCTTCCCGCCCAGAGGCCGGTGTGTCCACTGCGGCACGGGATCCCACGTCCCTTTGTCGGATACGTCATTTAGTTGGCGCGTCCTCGACCTGCTTCCCGACACTGCCAAGAAATCTGCACTGGGGCTGACGGCAAACCAGGGTGGAACATCCCTCTACGCCGGCCTCTGATCTGGAATGCTCCGAGTGAGCTGACAGCTCGCTTCCATAGCGCAGGAGTAGGGGGGCCAGCCTCGGATCCTGTGAGGGCCTGCAGCTGTTGGAGGCTGAAACTTCATGTAGCAGCGTCCAGGTGCCTCCGTGGAGCTGTGATCAATCCAGCCACTGCAAAGCTGAGGGCTGGAGCCCTGCGAAGACTGCGCGGAAGCTCCTGCGACGCTGTGTGTAGATATCCAAGCGGGGCTGCAGATGGAATGGACCCGTGGTGCGGTTGATTGCTGCTGCCTCGGAGCGAGCCCTGGCTGGACCACCTGCGCTGCTACTGACTGTAGCTCAAGCGCTAATGTGGGAACGGGCTTATGCATCAGCGGGAGGACTTGAAGAATGCCAGGGATCTCCCTCATGCTGGCTAGAAAGCTGGTGTGCCCGTGGCGGGCTTCCTCACCCACTTCCTACCCGCTGCACACAAGCACTGGCACTGACTCCAGCCCCCCTACCACAGTGGGGGCAACCAACTGCTCCTCAGCTCAACAACCCACCGCAACCACAACTCACAGGAAACTCCAAAGCCTGGGAGTCTGTGAAAGAACCTCCTGCGCCTCTGGGTAGGCTGGTCAATCTGTCACATTGAGCCGTGCACAGGGAGTGAGGCGAGGCACAAGTGCAGGTTCCATATTATGGTATTTATTAACAAAGGTACACAAACTCTTAAACAGAACTTAAAGAGGCACAAGGACCTTAAACAGAAAGCACATCTAACATAAAGACACATAATAAAATCATCACTTAAAAATAGCATTTTGTGTTTACTTGGATTATCTTTGTCTACTATTTAAATTGGTTTGATAATCTGAAACATTTGTATGACAAACATGCAAAAAAATAAGAAATCAGAAAGGGGGGCAAATACTTTTTCACAGCACTGTATAAATATACATTTTTTACAATACACATGCACATATTTTTATTTTTATCTGGTATCATGACAGTAACCCCCCACTAATGGCGCCACTCCGGGGTGCTGACCAGACACCCCAGCCCACACAATAACAGTGGGGGGGGGATGAGGGGAAAATAATGAGGCAGCGGAGGAGGTGGAGAAGGCAGGGACCTCTGGTCAGAAATAGAGGCCAGAGAGAGAGTCACTATCACGGGAGCTGAGGCCAGGGCACGAGCCATGGCAGGTGGAGCCAAGTCCAGGGCGAGAGCCATGGCAGGTGAAGCCGAGGCCGGGGTGGAAGCTACCGCTGCTGAGGTGGAGACTGGGGTGGGAGTCACAGCTGGTGATACTAAGTCTGGTGCGGCGACCAGCGCTCAGGTCGGTGAGACCGGTGCAGCGACCGGCACAGGGTCAGGAGCTGAGGCAGCCGGTGCAGGAACCTGCGTAAGGTCAGGAGCTGAGACAGCCGGTGCGGGAAGCGGCACTGTAGGAGCTGAGGCAGCCAGTGTGGGAACAAGCACTGGGGTCGGTGAGACTGGTACGGCAACCGGCACAGGGTCAGGAGATGAGGCAGCTGGTGCGGGAACCCGCCCAAGGTCAGGAGCTGAGGCAGTTGGTGCGGAAACCGGCACAGGGTCAGGAGCTGAGGCCGCCGATGCGGAAACCGGCACAGGGTCAGGGGCTGAGGCAGCCGATGCGGAAACCGGCACAGGGTCAGGGGCTGAGGCAGCTGGTGCAGAAACCGGCGCAGGGTCAGGAGCTGAGGTAGCCGTGCGCTGGGGCTGCGGGTGGAGAGCTGTGTGCTGGGGCCACGGGCAGAGAGCTGCGTGCTGGGGACATGGGCAGAGAGCTGTGTGCTGGGAACATGGGCGGAGAGCTGCGCGCTGGGGACACAGAGACCAGTGTGATTTCCGACGGTGAAAGTTGAGGCTGCCACGGGGCCGACGTGGAATGTAGGAACTGTCTTGGGGTAGGAACAGGAGAGCTACTTGACCCAGGGATGTGGCAGCTTGGCTTTGCGGTGCTGCGGCAGCTTAGCTCTGCGACTCTGCTGACGGCCTGTCTCTGTAGCTCGGTGGCTACTAAGTTGATTAGAGTGGCTGCAGAGAGAGTCGAGAGGCTGGCTGGGGCTGCAGAGAGAGTTGAGAGGCTGGCTGGGGCCGCAGAGAGAGTCGAGAGGCTAGCTGGGGCTGCAGAGAGAGTCGAGAGGCTGGCTGGGGCCACAGAGAGAGTCGAGAGGCTGGCTAGGGCCGCAGAGAGAGCTGGGCTGACAAAGGCTGTGGGACTGACTTGAACTGGGCTGAGCGAGTCGGCAGAAGGTGATCGTGCTGACTGGAGCGGCTGAGGAGGCGATCGCGCTGACTGGAGCGGCTTGTGAGGTGACCGTGCTGACTGGAGATCTGACTGGGTTGGTCCGAGAGAGGCTGTTGTGGCAGTCATGGGAGCCGCCATCTTGGATCTGGTACGGGATCCCCTCCGCCTCCGGGCTTTTCTCGCCGTGCTGGAGATGGAAATGTCTGCAAATAAAGTCAACGGATCCAGTACCACAGATGGGTCTTCTGATCACCCACTCCACCCATACATGAGATTGTCCTCCTCTGAACTCGCGTACTCCGGGAGCTCCGGAGGATGGTGTCAATTCCCTCTGTTTGCCTTCCGCCACCGTGACTTTCTCGCCGTGCTGTGGACGGGAAGGTTTGCGAGGAAACCCCGCAAGTCAAATATCTCAGGCTGATCCTCCTCTCGATCACTCCAGCCATGAGTGAGATTGTCCTCGTCTGAGCTACTGTAGTCTAGGAACTCCGGAAGGTTGCACCGACTCTCACTGCTCGGCTCGTTTCGCCACCGAGTCCCGTGCTGGATGTGCCTCTGGGGATGGGAGCATTCTGTCACACTGCGGTTTTGACCAGAGAGGAATGAGTAGAAAGAGGCACGGGCACAGGCTGTCATTCCGAACATGATATTTGTCATAAATAAGTACAGAACCAAAAACATCAAAACAGAAAACTGGCACGGGGGCCGAACACTAAATATAGAGACAAGAGAAGGACACTGAACAAGACACTGGCGAATGTAAGCTCCCATAACCAGAACTATAGACTAACTAACTTAAATACAAGAGACAGAGGTCTAAGGACCAATGAACAGAAAGGAGAAATTAAAGGTTAACTAGAGTCAGCTGTGGGAGATGAAGGCCAGTTCCTACTTCTACAGCGACCTACAGCGGCTGCTAACTGGGATCTCCATCCATCCATCCATCCATCCATCCACCCATCCATCCATCCATCCATCCATTTATCAATCATCATCTATCAATCATAATTTTTGGCTTTATACAGTTTAACTTCTAGGCACCCAGAGGAATCCAGTGAAGAGTTCATAGAAGTGGACTGGTGTGAGAATGTTGAACCAGATGTGCTGATGCATTATGAATCATCTCTACAAGTCATGAGGTCTTCAGAGGAAGGCCAGCCAGGAGAAAGTTACAGTAATCTAGTACAACATCAGAAGAATCCGACCCTTTCTCACCACTGAAGCTACAAAGTTACTCATCCAGTCTCTGGTCATCTCTAAACTGGATTACTACAACTCTCTTCTGGCTGGACTGACTTTGACAGGGTTTGTTAAGGTGTGTAACTTAGGTAGCAGCAACTTGGTTAAAAGCTGATACTGATTTAAGTTTAGCTTTACAGGTTAAAGAACAGCTGTGGACTACTAAAGCACTGACTTACGTTGCTCTGGATAAGAGCATCTCCTAAACACCATAAACGTAAATGTAATTCTCTTGATGTTACAAAGGATGTGCCTGCAAGGACAGTAGAGACTGTTAATATAAGATCTTTTTCTAGGGCAGACATAGATCCTTTTCATGACATTTGTTAACTGTGACCCCTACAGTAGGAAATGATCCATTGCCGTACACAACCAGTGATTCTGAGTTTGATGAGCCCAGGAGAATGAAGCCTATTGTATGATAGAAATAGGTTCAGTTGGTTATATACAGCATGGTCCAGAACTCTGGAGAGGAAGTAGAGAAAAGATTCTGGTCTGTACTTGTTCACAACAGTGATGTCGAATGTGGTCTTTTTATAGGATTGGTGTGACACAAAACTAAGTAGACGTAAACTAATTTGTCATTTATCATTTTCTTTTCCTCTTTTTCATCTTATCCTTATTAGCTTAGTCAATGACTAATTGATCACTGGGCCTCTTGGAATAAACATGTTTAAAAATCTCTGGTTTAAACATAGCAGAGGTGATTAGCACTAGTAGTTTAATCATATTTGCCCAAGAACTGCACTGTTCTTCTATGGGTTCCCTCCTCGATACCACGTTGGCACAGAGCCGACTTTCCATGTACAAGATGTATGAGTTGTTTATAGAAAAACGATTAATCGAGGAATTGGATAAATCATACTTTTGTGTTTTTAAACAACTATATCAATAGTGTGTTATGCAACATGAAAGGCCTCTTAAAATGAGCACGGACTTTCCAAACCGCGTTGCTCTGCGGGGCAAGCACTCAGCCACTTCAAACTCCAAAGGCTGACAGGTCTCCAGGAGACCTTTCCAATGAGACCAAGCATGAAGCTCTCCTTCCCAGGAAACCAGAGTAATGGGCACGCGAACCTCCGCACTCCATGTGGCGTTGCCCTGTGGGGCAAGCACTCAGACGTACCAAGCTCCAAGGACTGATAGGTCTCCGTGAGACCTTTCCAACGAGCCCTGTTTCACCCGTCTAGCCCACGGGGATCTGGAGTTATTAGCCTACAACCCCCCCCCCACCCACCCCATTGTTCTTTATGGAGATTGCCCTGCAACGGTGGCTGGAGTCGGGAGTTAGTTATCTTCCCCTAAGGCACCTGGACTGGCTAGCAGCACACCTGACTCACTCCTCTAACTCTGAAACCTTCTCCATCAGATATGTAACTAACGTACACTTCACACAAGTAAACTTTACGCTAGTGCTAGTGATGGAGAGAGGGGCTGAACTAAACATGCCGCACTCCGTGCAGAGAAGGCGCTCGCCAAACTCCATACTGAAACTTACCGTTTATCAGACCAGTCGTGTCTTGTCTGTGGGCTGATGACGTTGTAGACCGATGGAAAAGTTTAAAAATCGTCCAAAACATTAACTAGTAAGTTATAATTAGCGACTAAAAACAGTACAAACACACTAAGATGCTGAGCAGCACCAGCGGCTACACTGCACTAGGTGGTCCTTATGCTGTGTAAAATGGTCCCACACTTCATTTTCCACCATTTCCACAAAGAGCAAAATAAACGTGCCATCTTAAATCTTTGAAATGTGCGTCAGTTACAACAGTCTGTGTGAAACTGTGATACTGGAGCTGTGTAGTGTCAATACAGCAGGAGTGATTCGATAGCAGGGACATTTTGAATAGATGGAGTTTGGTGACATAAATTAAACGATAATTTTTTGTAATCGAATTATTCAAGTTACTTGAATAATCGTTTCAGCCCTAATATATATATGGATCTTTCTCAGCAGAGCACTGACACTATGTCCACTCACTGTTTATTTAGTCTGCCGTGCAGATGTGAAGATATTGATGCTGTAATTGTGTTAATCATCCTCTAGTCCTTCATCAATGGTCACTTTCTGGCCACAGGACACTGTTGAGTTGGGCAGCTAGTGGCCTAGTAGTTAGGGAGTTACCTCTGTGATCAGAAGGTCATGAGTTCCAATCCCAGGATTTCTAATGGCACCACTGAAATTGTGAATGGGTTGAACACGAAGAATTTTGTGCTGTTCACACTGTGCTGTGGTGTGTTGATGTATGACAAATGGACACTTTACTAGATTTTTGGTTAGTGGACTATTTTACACCTAGCAGTGACACAAAGGTATTTAATACTCTAGCAGCATTGTGATGTCTGAGCCACTTGGTGCAACATACACACACATATACACACACACACACATACACACACACACACACACACACATACACTTACATGCCACTACTATACTGTAGTTACAACAGTCCTTTTCACTGATGTAAGACACAGCATTGTTGTGGCTAGGGAGGGCAGAGCTAAATCTTTATTAAAGCTGCTCATGTTTTTAAAATGCAGTACAACTGGATGCACATGGACTAAATACACTGAAATAAATATATATATTTTTTCTACTTAGGTTTGACATCCTTAAGATTACAGTTTAGGATTAGACATCACCTCATGCTGAGGATCTTTAGGGGATCTTTAGTTTCTACTTTTGCATGTAGATCTCTAAGTTGAATGTTGGTAGTCTGAACTCCATTCAACTCCATTCAAATACGTTGGGAAAATTCAGCCATAAAAAGAAAGCCATATATTTAAAAAGTGATCTGTGTTTGGTCATGAATGTGCTCAAGGACCAAGAGGAAAATTTCAAGGACAAGTTTTCAAAGGAGGCCTGGTGGTGAATGTGTGGCTTAGGAAGAAAGATGGAGGATAAGAGATCAAATGAAAACATTGCTGAGCGGATGAAAGAGAAACAAGATGAGCGCTGATGAAAGAGAAGAAGAGGGAAGAAGACTGAGGGAACACTAGGGAAGATGAATTGCCCCGGGGCAGATGTATGAAGACCGCAACCTTGCAGCTGGTATCGCTCTCTCTCCACTAAGTGACTCTGAGGTTAGTTTGGAGTGAACCTGTGGTCTGGGTGCAAAATTTTTGATACTTTTCCATAGTTACAACAGTGCAGGACCGAATGCCTCCTGCGAGATCAAAGTGGACCTCAAAACCAACTTTGACAGACCTGGGCGACCCTCCTGCAGTGGTCCTTTATTTTTACACTGAGTGGTAGCATGTGATAGTATTTTTATTTTTCACGTCATTTTGCATCAGTTTCTTAGAATAATTTAACATTCATGTTATTTGTATGGCATTGCTGTCCATTGATTTCTGATGAATGAATGTATTGTACTGTCCAAAAGTCTTGAGCCACCCTTCATTTCTTAATATAGTTGCGTCCGAAAAGCCAGACTGTCTTGTAGGAACTTTCAAAGACTCTTAGTTTCAAAGACTCTTAGTTTCAGTCCAGTCCCAGAACCTGACCAGTTTTGAAGAGACAAACAGCTCTGGAAAAAAAAGAGACCACTGCAAAAATGTTCAGTTTCTCAGGTTTTATCTTGTATAGTATTGAACTGAACAGCTTTGCCTTAGTTTTTAGGAACTGATGACAATGTTTCTCCTAATTTCCAAAAAAAAAATTGTTCTCTGAAGCATCATTTTAAAGGAAATGACAAAACATCAAAATAAGAGAAATGATGCAGTGTTTACAGAACTTGAATAATTCAAATAAAACAAACCTCTTGTTCACTCTTAAACAAAATGGCAATAATTACCTTTCACGTACTTCTAGTAGTGTTTTCATCCAGCTGGTCTCATTGCGAGAGGAGAGTGTTGGTTACAGCAGTGATTTTATACTTTTCCTCATTAAATAAAATGTGATTCAGGTGATCACTAATCAGAACCTCATGAAGCAGAATGAGGTGCTCGTGTAGGAATTTAACAGACACTGGCATGGAACGTTTTCATACTCATAGAGATGCTGATTTAAAAATAAATTGCAGTGGACTCATTTTTTTCTTGGAGCTGTACATATGAATCATTCAAGCATAACAAAGTCATCTGAAACAGGTGCAGATGATCAGGCCGGTGATCAGTATCCTAGTGGTGCTGAATGCTGAGTGGTTGGAACCTTTATCTAGGCACCTTATCTGGGTAGCATCAGGCACTTTGCAGTATATAAGTTACATATATATAATATATAACAATCGTGATATATATATATATATATATATATATATATATAATTGGTAGATATGTTTTTTTTACAACAGGATTGTGACTAAAATAACTAACAATCTGAAATTTAAAAAAACCACCTCTGTTTCAAAAGTGAGTGATCCAAAGTGAGGTAACAGCTCAGTGTGTGAAACTTGGCAAGTGCACACAAACACAAATATATATAGATATATATACAAATGTGAACTCAAGATGACTTTGAGAATGAAGGGAACTGTAGTAATTGCAAAGAAATACAGGAAAGAATCTGGAAGCAGTTATTTACACTGATAAACTGTAAAAAGGTGCCAGGTGCTGTACTTGGCAGCAGTCATCTTAAAGTCTTTGATTTTTGGCATCTCTAATGTTGTTTGAACCAACTCTTTCACAAACTGATTGGTCTGAGGTACCACAGAATTCCATTCACCAACTAGGCCTGCTTTTTTTGCAGAATATCTCACTTTGGCACATGCACCAAAGGATTGGATGCGGGAGGCCTTTAGTCTATCCTCATGATCACAGTTCCTGAGACATTTACAGGGCTGATCATGGTGTGTCTCAGCCATTGATAGTACATGGGAACTGGATCTAGTCATCCCGCTGTTTTCAGTGGGGACCAGCTGAGGTCAGTCATGTTACTTTTTGGTCAGCTTCTCATGCAGTGGATGTCTGGAATGCATTAGGCCTTGTCAGGAAAAAAATGATTGGGAGGGTGGAGGTGGGTAGAATGTGGATCTGGTGTATAAAGAGGGTGCAGGAAAGGTTGGGGACTGCAACTGTGATGTCGAGTATTCATGAGACATATTCATGGGACAAGAATTATGGGACATATTTGGTCCTCCAGAATATCAACCGAATGCCAAGTAAACGCAATAGTGTTGGGATTTTGGCAGAAATTGATGCCAAGAAAACGTGTGCAGTTGGCACTTACCTGACGAATAACCATAATATATGCCCAGCAAAATTTAGTAAATGTGTTGATGGGAATATAGAAGATCATGGGCCAGTTAGTATGACAGCACACGTTACTTTTTGTAACAACTTACTGCATCATTAGTTTTTTGTGAAAAATATTGCAGAATTAGCACATCCTCTACATAAAAATGAAACATTTGTAACTGTCGAAACATTTACTATTGATTATTATTGTAATATATAATAACATATAGTTGGAGTGGTATGGTGACACAGCGGTCCTGGCTTTGATTCTTGGCTGGGTGGTCGAGGGTCCTTTCTGTATGGAGTTTGTAAGTTCTCCACCAGGCACTCTGGTTTCCTCCCACAGTGTAAAGACCTGTGTGTGAGGTGAACTGGAGATGCTACACTGCCCCTAAGTAAGTGTGGGGGGTGTGTTTGTCTGTGTACCTGCCCTGTTATGGACTGGTGACCTGTATAAGTTGTTTCTCTGCCTTTTGTCCTATATACGGTCTGTGCTATAAATTATTGAGGAGCTTATACTTCAAACAATATGGTATCCCATCATTGTCTGTACTGTCAAAGAAAAGGGCTTACTTTGAAGCAGTGAAATTATTTTTAGCCTTGTGAATAGAATGTCCAGTCTCTGTAGAAGAGAACAGCACTGTTAGGTAATCCAAAATGAATTAAAGAACTTTTCTCTAATAGTCCTCTAATAGCAACTCACTTCTGGTAGCACACTTTGGAAGGTGAATCTTAAAATCTATATACATGGTACTAAAAAGGGTGTTTTTCAGATAAGAAGAACTATTGTTGGTTCACCAAAGAACCTTTCAACCACATTGTATAGACTTGATACCAACTAAAGGCTTTTTCTGGAGCTGTACATTCAGGCCCGGAACCATTTAGTAACCTTTATTTTTAAGGATGTGGATTATGTCCGAGGATGTGCAGAGAATTGAATTAAAATGCTGCTTGTTAGTTAAATCAAAAGAGACTCCCCTCAGTTTCCCAAATGGAATATTTGTAGCAGCTGCCACCTAAGCATTTGTCTTAACTTATAAAAGCCTTTTCAATGCTTTTCCCAGCTTGGTGCTGTGGCATGTGGAGGATATATGGCCCAATTACTTAATTGTGAAGTGTCACCTTTTAATGAGGAAAGTCTTCGCAGCACCAGGAAACCTACAGGAAAGAAATACAAGCATTCCAGCTCTGAGACATATTCTCTGCCAGACCAGAGCACACACTCACCCAAACACACACACACACACATAAATACAAATGCATACTAGTATTGAAACAAATAGCCACAAAGGGCTAGGAACTAGCTTTCAGCCCTGTAAAATGACACAAACACATTCCATCACTCATTGGATCCCTGTAACCTCAAGACCCCCTTGTGCACAATTTTGGCTTTTTTGGAAAATGTGAATATAGGGATCACATTGCTTCCTGAGGAGCATGTTGGGAGTAAGGGGATCTGGATGTTTCGGGATATCTGAGAGACACTTTATCCAGAGGCACTACTGGAAGAATGCTTAACATTTCCACATTCAACAACATTAGCTCACATCCCACACACCACAGAATGTAGATATTTTGTCTTGTTTGTGAACTGATGTCATATATTACTATTTGTAAGATATGATATGTGCATTTATTCTGTCGGCGTAATTTCCCATGTTCTATTCTTTCCCCCTAAAATTCTCTTCTGGGGATAAGTGTTTAGACACTTATGTATTATTATTAGCATTATTATTATGACACAAGTTAAAAAAAAAAAATCCTTCATTTTAAAAGTTTGTTGCTTTTTGTACACTGCATTCAGATACATAGACTTTCATATGGAGTTGGTCCCCCTTTGCAGCTGCTATAATAGTTCCGCCCCCAATGCTCTGGATTCTAAGGGGAACTTGTGTTTCTATAATAAACTAGATAAAATGTGAATGCTCTGCAGTGGCACATAACTTTGGTTTTATATTTTATTTGATTACATTCATGTTTAACCCTCTGGTCTTGTTGCAGGCCTTTAGTGTCGAGTTCACTCGCTTTTTTTGACTATTTTAGCTGCATTAATGCCTATGGAATGAAATTTCCCAAGGGTCTGGAGTTTTTTCAGATCTTTTTGTTTTTAACTTCAACTCATTAAATATATCAATAATATACTCCATACATCCAATTGTAACACTTGACTTGTTCATGGCCACTTTTGGCCAGTTAAAACCCATGACAATTACAATTTTTAATTCCTTTTTATTTACACTGTTAAATCATACAATTTAGGTTAAAATGCTTTCTTTCTAAACTCAACACTTGAGAAATGTAGTTTT
>JBBPCX010015315.1:0-17369 GCA_037974365.1 Hydrocynus forskahlii | reverse complement strand
GTGTGTGTGTGTGTGTGTGTGTGTGTGTGTGTGTGTGTGTGTGTGTGTGTGTGTGTGTGTGTGTGTGTGTACAGGAGGATGATCAGCCTGATTATGATGAGCCTCCATCCCTTCCCCCTCGCTCCACTGATGTGTTTGAGAAAGAAGAGGAAAGTGAAGACTCGGCCCCTCCTCCTCTCCCATATAGAGAGGAGCATGAGGAAGAATATGAGGACATCGCACCACCTGATTCCTGTGGTTAGACACACTTACACTATACACATCATTTGATCCCACATATAGTAGCAGGAAATACATTTTAAACCATTTTTACAATGGTATACAGCTCATTAGTTCAAATATAGTACTGCGCAAGCCTTAGGCAGCCAATGTTTATTTGGCAGCAAGTATATTTGTATGAGTAGCAACACTGTACAACAGAAAATGCAGTAAAACATTTATGCTTTGTTTTAAGAATACATTTAGAAGAACTACAGAAGTAATTTATGCTGGGAACATAGCATAAATAGCAGTCACTTTTGTCGTGTCCCATTTCATCCCTACCACACTTTGAAAGATTGGCAACTCCCTCACCCATTTAAAAATAGGATTGCAACCACCCAACCCCCACCCCCTAGGTAGACAAATACAGTTACAGGTATGGAAATAGTTCAACTCATCAAATCACTCATCAAATGTACTATTGTTTTTGTATTTATGCCAAAATTATTGTTTTTTTTTTTAATAAGTAATGCTTGTCCAAGGTCCTATGTTGTCCTATGATGTCCAAGGGTAATTTTATTTAGTATTTATTTCCCCTTACATTCTTCTTCAATCTGATGTGCAGCTCTGTTTCTCTCTAAATGTCCATGTACTGATATATTTAAGAGTGCTTTTAAATATATATTCTTTTTGTTTATGAATATTATAGTTGTGGACAGACTAGGCTGAAGGCTGCTAGGTGCTGTTTCCTGCTGTAGCCTCTGATTTGTTTTGTTTTCCTGTAGTTGCTGAAAATGACTATGAAGACCTCAGTGGTGGTCAGACAGCCAGGGCTATTTACGACTATCAGGGTGGTGAGTGCCACTGTATTTTTATTTGTATTTTTGCAATAACTTAAATGAACAATTTAGCTTTGTTAATATTTAGTCTGTCAAGACTGAAGCTCATTTTGTAAACACTGTTATACAGCGTCAGAAACCACATAAGCAAGTCCATTTTAGGTTACTTAAGTCGATTTGTGGCAAGTATGTGATGATTTGGACATGAGCTTCAGTGCTAATTGGTGGAGTATATCTTGAGCTACATATACAGGCTCTCCACTCCAGTGTAGAAACTGAAGCACAAAGAATGTCTTGGCTACACTTGGGAGTAAGAAAACAACTGTACAGATTAAATAAAAACAGCCTCTTGGTGTATAAATGTTCTTTTTACTTCTAAAAGTTGAGATAAGAACCTCAGCGTGAATTGGTATCTGTATTTGACTGCATTTGTATTTATGGAACAAGAAATAATTCCTTCTTTCAACTTACTACTTGTCCTTTGACTGTTATAATTCATTTATGTTTTCAGAAGCGGACGATGAGATTTCCTTCATGCCCGATGACATCATCGCAAATATTGAGATGGTGGACGAGGGCTGGTGGAAGGGGACCTGCCATGGGCGCACCGGCCTTTTCCCGGCGTCCTTCGTGGAGCTCATGTAGTGAAGTGCTACGGCACCACCCACTTATCACTTAACCCTAACCACTTATCTTCTCTCTAGCTTTAACCTGTCACTGACTGAAGGGCTACCAGATTTAGGGCTGATCCACTCAATCCACTCACACACAGATCACAATGTTATTTATACTATATGAAGCAACAGAGATGAAAAAGTTCACAAATAAAAATTGAAACATTATTTTTAATAGTTCAAGTACAAAAGGCAGGCCAGTCTAAGAACGCCAAAGATAATGCACCAAACTGCTGCTTTTAAATGTCTTATTTACTGCCAATTCCTGCCACTTTTTATAGTAATTTTAATTTTTTTTTCTCAATTAGTTTAACATAGTTCTTACAGCATTGTTTTTAGATTAACATTTCAAAAGTATATTATGTGCAATGATACATTACAGTGTTTAATAAATTTCTTAATAAACTGAATCAGCTTACCAGGAAAATGTGGTTTCAATATCACAAAAAGCACTATCAACCATTCATATATACAGTCTTTTTAATAATCCAGCTGTCATTAGATTAATACAGTGAGGAGGGGAAAAGAAATATTCATGTATTAAGGTCTATTCACAAGTGATTTTTTTTCCCAAGGAAAGATTTGATTAACATAGTGGATCTTTCTTACCAAATCTGATCGCATCAGATTTACTTTTGGGAACTCAAAAGAACACAGAACAAAAAGAAAAAATGAGCAGGAACAATGAATTTTTAAACATGCATTTTTTTATTTGTAGAAAAACTGAATGGCCTGTAAAAATCCTTAAAGACAAACCAGCACTTAATCTTCATCTGTCTCTCCTGTAGCATACAGTTAATTACCACAGGCCATAATTTCACCATGTTTCTGTGAAAAACACAGAACTAAGTTTCAGCTAGATTACTCATACAGATCACTGTACGCACTTTGAGAAAACTCTAGCCAAGTACTGCAGAGATATGCAGTTCATGTTCACCTCTTTCTAAGTATTTGTCTCAAACAGTTCATTTCAGATAATTTTGAATCACACTGGCAATATCATTCATCAACACAGTGTAAACAAATCAGTCCAAGAGTTCATAAACTGTACATCAGTTGCAACAAACATAGCCGCTACTTTGCTTTATGAACGCTCTCTCTTGCGATTATCGAACTGAGGCACAAAGATTTGTTGATACATTTGGGGGGGTGGCCATAGCCATGACTTAAAACTGGCTATAAGAATGCACATGCTGCTGCTGCAGTGAAGATAAAAGTCCAAACAGATCAAGATAAAGTCTACCATGCCATATGCTTCTTTTTCTGCTGTTTTCCTTTGGATGCCATGCGTTTGCCTTTCAGCTTCTTGGCCTGCCTCTGGTTCATCCACGCAGGGTACTGTCCATGCTCATTAAGCATCGTCTGCTTGTTACGCTTGCTGTCCAACTCCATCTTTCCCATGTCATCTGGAAAAAAGGTACAGACTTCACAATCTTTCAATACTAAAAAGTAATGATTCCTAGCCCAGCTCTTCAGTGTCCCCTGGATAGTTTTGCCTGTACCACAGCACTGCAACTGCACTCATACTGGAATTTTAGAAATGAATTGTTTTATTTGCATACATTTCAGTAAAGTTCATTTGGCCAAGATAAAAATCCAAGCCTACAGGAAAACCTTTGAACCCTTGTGACCTTCCCAATTTTTGCTATGCCATCTTAATTCAGAAATATGTTCCAAGATATTGTGTCAGAACTGCTCAGTGGTGGGAATGGAACTAGATTACTGAAGAGTTTAATGCCTCTAAAATCCACCTTACAGAGAGTTATTATACAAAGTGGTTTAGAGTAAGAATGAATCAAAATCACAAAGTAAATCTGAGATACTGAAAAACATGCTAAATCATAACTGAATTACATCAACAGCCCCAGCACAACTTAAACATAAAACAGTTTTTGATTGTTAGTTCATGTATTCATCTTTGTAGTAATCTTGTGTATTTTTGGACTCACCCCCCTCTCCCGCCATTTCCACGTCTTCAGTTTTGTCCTTTAATTTCTTAGTGGGTACCACCGTTGTAACTTCAGCCACATCCTTCATCGTGATCTCGCCTTTACCTTCTTGCCCCAGGATCGCTTTGAGTCGTGCCAATTCCTTTGGTGCAGTCTTCTTCCTCTTTTCTGCTCGCATCTTTCTCTTCCACTTGCTGCGTAAACTCTTGGCCATGATTCCAAAACCTGGTGAGAACAGATGTGACAACATTTTTAACTCCAATAAAGTGTTTCTAAGATGTTTTTTCAAAGCAGGCAGTGCACCCTTCTGAGCAACCAGTGTATTTTCCCAACATGGTATCATGGTATTTGCATAAACATGGTTTTAGCAAATACAAAACTTGGTGTATTGACAGGTTTAGTGTATTCACAGTATTTTTAAAAATAATTATGTAATGCAAAACCAGAAAAACATTATTAGTGTTATTTCTTAAAAAATACAGTGAATACACAACATGCCGATACAGTTTTACAATTGCTATATGTTTATTTTTGTGATTGTGATCGACTAGATCATCACTTAATTTATTTCAGAAGAATTCATGAGCACAATACATTCAATGCATACTAATAATTCAGTTTATAGAAAAATTCAGCAAAGTAACACTGGAAAGTAATTGTTTCCAGCTATGTCTTATTGTCTGTGCCTCATCCAAGCTGCACAATTAGAGTCTGACTGGCCAGCTACCTGGCCTCAAGACAGGGCAAACTCTTAAGACTATACTATACTGCATGCACTATTAGAATATTCATTTAAACCAATTATAGAGTGCTTGTCATCAACAACTAGTTCATAGTGGTCATCAGGACACCCTGCTCCTCAGGGTCTATTTTCCTGCTCAATTCAGCTCAAGCTCCATCTCCAACCTAAAACACCTGATCCAGCTAATAAAGTGAACTAATCTGTCGATGTCAAATCAGGACTGGGAGTGAAGAAGGTGGATGTCCAAGAGCAGTTGCATAAGGCATGTAGTAACAAGTAGATGAAGACATTCTTCTATTTATTACCGTTTTTTGTTTCTTTCGTCGTTTCTTTAACTCTTAGTCTTTTTTAAATGAGTCGCTGTTGTTTAGTTGGTGCATTTTGTTCTTTCCACTTTGCTGACAAACCTCAGAAAAATAACAAGGGGACCCAGGGCGTCTGTATAAGGACTCCATATGAAATGGTCACACATACACTACCTGGTAATTAAAACATTGTTTGTGGTAGATGCAGAAAAAGGCAAAACTGTCCCAAATAAAAATTTTAATACACGTCGTATGTGTTTTCTGGTCATTTGATCAGTTGTGAAGAACAGTCAGGCCAGGATCACGAAATTAGTAATTTTGTCTACAGGCACACTTTCTAATCAACACACTGAACGACTGATTTATTTCTACAGTTCATAACTCCACTATACCTCCACTATACTCCACTATACCTGATTACTAATATACCTGATTACGACCATCACAGTTTACATTCAGGCTCTCAGTGATTAATGTCTGGGCTGAATGGTGTGGAGAGCAGTAATAGCAATATAAACATTTACTGATAATCAGGATCTAACAATATTCATATTCAAGTTTAACCCAAAGCTTTAAAATATGATCAATCCACAATTAAAGATGTTTGAAGGCCTCAAGTCTAAAAAGCGAGGCGTTTAAATTGACACAGCAGCAGCTTCGCAAAAATCAGCTGTAAAACAAAATACAAAACCCAAATCAACTCGCAAACAGCTGTTACCGTGCCTTAAGTCAGACACCCTTTGCTTTGTCTCGTTAAACTGCAAAAAATACAACAGATAATTAGAACATTTTACCTTATTTTACACACGTTGTCAAACAGCAAAGCACACGTGTTCCTCACGTCGGAAAGTGGGTTGGGGAGTTTGCGACAGCGGTGAGATGCCGGAAAGTTACTTTGTGTGTGTTTTCTCATCCAATTCGACATCAAGATCAAAGCGCATTTAAAAAAACATATAATAATGAACATATGCTTATAATGTGTAAACGATGAAATGCAGAAATATGAAAATTAATATGAAAAAGAAATACGGACGTGGAACTGAAGAGTTTCTGTGTTGTCTCTGGTCTACCGTGTGATGCTGCGAGAGGTGCAGCAGGGGGCGCTGCAGACTCAACCTCACACCATCTGACCAAACATTACTGTTTCCTTGTACACAAAATAGAAAAGGTATTGGGACACACCTCTTAATTATTGAAATCAGGTGGCCTCTTACTTTCAGAGAAGGGCGATCTTAATGCTTCAGGAGACCAAGATATTTTGGCCAACGCCATACTTTCAACTTTGTGGACACAGTTTGGGGAAGAACCTTTTCTATTCCAGCATGACTGAGCCCCAGTGCACAAAGCAAGCTCTATAAAAACATAGTTGGATGAGTTCGGTGTGGAAGGACTGGACTGGCCTGCACAGAGCCCTGACCTAAACCCCATCCAGCACCTTTGGGATGTACTGACTACAAGTCAGGTCTTCTCGTCCAACATCAATGTTTAATGCTCTTTGAACCTTTTTATTTTTTGTTTTTTAGTTATTTGTTTTTTATTTGTTTTATTTATTATTATTATTATTATTATTATTATTATTATTATTTATTCTTCTGTTATTTATTTTTATTTGTATCTTTTATTTCAATTTATTTGTGTTTGTTTTTATCATGCAAGGTGTATTTTGAGACCTTTCACATAATTCTGTAGACCTTTAACAAGTATATTTTAAATTGGCTATAACTCTAGTAGTGAAAATCAGGCAAAGGAGGTCAGAAATACCGTGATATGCTATGGAGTGACATGTCAAGTAAAGAGAGTTACAATCAATATTTGAAGAAATTAAAACTGACGCGCTCACGGCTAGAAAACACAGTAACTTCTCACAGCTGTGTTTACCCACTTCATTTATGGATGACTATCTTTTTTAATAGTGGCCACAAATAATTAAGTCAGAATGTCCAAATACAATAACTTCAGTCTTCTCAGCATGTAACCGAATGAAGGTCTTGGACATCCCTCATTTAAAATCTCTGAGACAGTCAGAAAAGAGGTGCAAATAGCTGTTTTCACCAGGTTTCAGTGGGAGACACAGCGGTGTATCATCTACAACCCAAGGGTAAGTATACAGAATGAAAAAAAGATCAAATATAGAACCCAAGAGGGAGCCCTGAGGTACACCACAATTAATAGCCATCATAGAAGAACAAATGTTGCCAAGACTAACAGAGAATGTCCTATTTTCAAGGTGCAAGACAAACCACTTTAAGCCTGTTCTACAGATGCCAACCTAAAAACAATCTAATGGTCTAAAAGAATAGTCTGATCAATGTTATCAGATACGGCAATGAGGTCCAGCAGAATTAAAACAGCACATGTTTCAGAATCTAATGTTAACAGCAGGGTTGAGGCCATTCATGAATTTAATTGAGAATGAATGGTAAATTCCAATTCACTACATGGAATGGAATTGGAATTAGAATTGCATGCAGCTGACAGGAAATGGAATTGGAATTGAATTGGAATGTCAGGAAACAGAATTGAATTCAAATAAATTCTACTAAATTCCACTTGAGTTGCTAAATAAAATAATTTGACTTGATTGGCTTTAATAGTTTATGGTTCATTAAATATTGTAACTCACGTAAACAACAAACGTATTAAAGAAATACAAAGTACTGTATGTTTAGAATGTTATGCATGATAATTTCACAAATCACCCTTATATGTAAAGAGGTAAAATATTAAATTTAATTATTTTTTGCATGTGTCACTCTGCGTGTCCCTAACAAGATTTTCTTAAACTACATTTCCCAAAATTCCATGCAAAGTGAAGGTTCATAACCTGTGAGTATAAATGTAAGCCAGTGATGGCCCACTTTGAGGGTGTAAGTTTGGAGATTTTCCTGTCAGTTTGAGTGAAAAGAATTTGATTGTATTTGGATAGCTTTTTGTGAATGACCTTGACTGATTTGTGTATGAACACTGGACTGCAATATTAACACATAGCTTTGGATTAACCTAATAAACCTGACAATGGCTGAGAAATCTGGAATGTCTGGGAAGAGCCGTATATTGGATCATTTTGGTGAACCGACTTTTGGTACAATCAAATTTTAAACGTCATCTACGGGTGAGTACTTTTTGTGGAACAGGCACTTTAAAAACACTTACATATGAACAACATTTCCACAAAAGATTTATACAGATATAATTTTATCCTTAGATAATAAATGTGCACATTTGGTTATTTACATACATAGAGCAAAAATGCTTTTGTTTATGTTGTTGCATGTGTAAAATTGTGCATGGGACAAGAAGATTTAATACAATCAGTATCACTAAATATGTCTGGCACTTGCACTACACTTTCTTCACCTTGTCAGGCATCAATGCTCAGTCCAAAAATTGAGCAGGTCCAGGTTCCATTATTCAGTTAAATTAAATAACTGATGGTGGTCACAACATTTCTCATGCTGTATGTAGTTTTTGGAGCCACATGAACATTGGAGTCAATCACAACTGACCTAATGGTGTTTTGTTTATTTGTTTTTTTTTCTAGAGGAATCATCCTGAGATTCTTAGTGGCACAGCTACACTCACCAACAAAAGCTCAATTCAGTCTGGACAGAATGACTTGCTTAACCTCAATACAAAATTGCCAGCCACCAACCATCATCAGTTGGAGCTTACAGATAGCATTGTAGACTACGTTGTTAATGGGATGTGTCCTTTGACAACTGTTGAAGACAAAGACTTTTGCAAGATTCTCCATTTGGCTGAACTTCATTTTACGGTTGCAAGCACCTGAGTCTAAAGCTTATTCCACAATGTGCAGATGACATTAGGAAACAGCTAAATAATAATAATAATAATAATAATAATAATAATAATAATACATTTCATTTATATTGCACTTTACATTTTACAAAAAATCTCAAAGTGCATACAGACAGTGAAAGTAACATTATATTAAAAGACAGCATAAAAACAGAGAGGAGTAAAAACATGAAACATTAAAAAAACAGCAAGCAGTCATTAAAAACATTGGCTAAAGAGAAATGTTTTCAGGCTTTTCTTAAAACATATCACAGTCTGTGGAGCCCTCAAATGTGAAGGTAGGGCATTCAACAGTCGTGGAGCAGCGCAGGAGAAGGCCCTATCTCCAGTGGTGCGGAAGTGGGTCCTGGGAGGGACAAGAAGGTGGGAGTTGGTGGAGCGGAGAGTGCGTGAGTGGCAGTGGGGGGTGAGGAGTTCTTTTAGGTGCGGTGGCGCATTACCATGCAGACATTGGAAGGTGAGCAGGGAGATTTTGTCGGTGATCCGGGCAGAAACAGGAAGCCAATGAAGTGAATGGAGGACGGGTTGATGTGCTTGTGTTTCCTCACTCTCATCAGGACCCTGGCAGGATAACAGGACCCACTGTTCTGGACATATTGAACATTTTTGTATGTTCTTGCCAGGAATCCCGATAAGGAGACAAAGGCATGCACTAGTTTTTCTGCATCAGAGAGGGAGAGTGTGGGCCAGAGTTTAGCGATATGTCTGAGGTGGAAAAAGGAGGTTTTACAAATGTGCTTGATATGGCTTTCAAAAGAGAGTTGAGGATCAAAAATAACACCAAGGTTGGTGACTGTTTTAGAAAGGAAAATGTTCTGACCGGAGAAAGAAATGCTGAGGATTTTTTGTTGTTGAATTTGGTGTGGCGTGTCAATTTGAATTACTTCTGTTTTTGAACTGTTAAGATGAAGGAAATTTGGCTCCATCCATGCTTTTATCTCCTCCAGACAGGCGGTGAGTGTGGGAAGAGAGGAGGGTGAAGATGTTGAAGGGGCTGAAGATGAAGCTGGTGAAGTGGGTGGGGCATCAGACGCACTACTGCCCAACTTCAGGTAGAGCTGGGTATCACCTGCGTAGCAGTGGAATGAGACCCCGTAACTGCTGCTGATGCACTCAAGTGGTGATCCTTGAGGGACACCACAGGTGACAGGATGACTCAGTGATTTTGCATGACCAATGGAGATGAACTATGTACTAAAAATGTACTAATGAAAAAGGTTCAACACATATGTGTGACTGTTGATATCTGGTCTAGCAGGGACATGCGACCATTTTTGGGTATAACTGGTCATTTCATTTTAAACTTCGAACTTCATACTGTCATGCTCTCTTGCAAGAGGTTCAAGGGAAAGCATACAGCAGAAAACAATTTACAGAAATATGAAAATACAATTGCCACATTCGGTATTTCTAACAAAGTCTCTGTAATTGTAACTGACAATGCTGCAAACATGGTGAAAGCATTTTGTCTCTTCCCACCATTGGAGATGATGATGATGATGATGATGATAATGGGTATGGAGCTGAACTTAAAGAGATCAGTATAACTGATGAATTGAATTATTTACCACCTGAGAGGAGCCCATGCTTTATCCATACTGTCCAGCTTGTGGTACGCGATGCCCTAGAACAAGCAGGTCCTTGTAAAATTTGATGGCAAAAGTGCAGAGGCTCACATGTTTTTTAAACAAAACAACAAGAGCAGCAGAAATTCTAGAATCTCATGTAAAGCTCCCAGCTGCAAATGCAACAAGATGGAATAGCCAGCTGAAAATGATGAGGGCATTTCTTGTTTTGTCAGAGCTGCAAGCCCCTGTTCAGTTTACAGTTAATGAAATGAAGCAAACTTTGTGAAACTCTGGAACCATTTGAGGAACCAACTGATAAATGTCAGGCTGATAAACTGCAAGTTATGTTATTCCATATGTTCGGGTTCTAAATGAGCACAATTATAACATCCTCTGTTGAGAAACGTCAGTCTCAATTTGAAGATATGGAGTGGTTTCTGTTGGCTGCAGCCCGTGACCCAAGGTTTAAACTTGAGTGATGCATAGGTGAAAAAACCATTAAAGACTTTCTAACAAAGAAGGTCATTTCACTCTCTGCACCTTCAGTTGCAACTCCAAAAGACTGCTCTTCTCCGCCAAAAAGAGGTCAAAACTTTTTGCATTCATGGACACCCAAGTTCCCTCTACATCACAGTT
This sequence comes from Hydrocynus forskahlii, assembly GCA_037974365.1. Classification (NCBI taxonomy): domain Eukaryota; kingdom Metazoa; phylum Chordata; class Actinopteri; order Characiformes; family Alestidae; genus Hydrocynus; species Hydrocynus forskahlii. Next base: position 6,636 of record JBBPCX010015315.1, on the reverse strand, counting down.
GCCAGCATCAGAGGAGGTACCAAGTTGTCTAAGCGTACCATGTCATCATGAGGGGTCTGATCCTCTCCTGTACTGGAAGGACAACCAGAGTTGTTTCCCCTTTTTGGCTCAAATTGCATGCTAATATCTTGCTGAGCCTGCTTCATCTGCTCCTGTAGAACGAGATTTTAGTATTGCTGGTAAAATATTTAGGCCGTAGAAATGCAATCATAGTGATGCCAAATTTCAGGAAATGATAATACAATGCAATGAAAAGTGAATGAAATACATGAATGAACATGACTCATTTTTTTGTGGGTTGAGACATATATTATGTCGCAATCATATATTGAATGTATAGTACATCCACTGTCACCACTGTCATTAAATTATTAATTCATAATGTATAGTTCTCATCTTTATTTGCTTGCATTTGATCAACTATATTTCATACATTACTTGGTATTTGTAAAGCATCATAAATAAAGTGTATGTCTCTACATGCAGGCACAAATAAATGCTCAGAAACAGCAATAAACGGAATTCAGTGTAATTGTCCTGAACTGAATTCCGCTTCCTGTAATTCCAATTCAGTTCCAGCTCTATTTCCTGTTATTTTTGTTGAATTCTAATTCCAATTCCATTTCCTTCTTTGAATTGGAACTGTTGAGTTCATTCCTGCATTGACCCCAACCCTGAGTTAACAGTATGTTGTTCACTTTGAGGAGGGCTGACTCTGAGCTGTGATGTGAAACCAGCATAATACTGAAAGGATGGCTGTAATTATACTATAAAACAAAAAAAAGCTCAAAAAGAAAAAAATATTTGTTTTACAATAGCAGGAAATGAGTCACAACCCTCGCCCAAACCCCCAAAATTCTGAATCTATGGCTAAAAGTTTGGCATCCCTTTTCAAACTACAGGCCTGAACCCGGCTGAGTCCTTAGTGGTCTTTGTGACTGTGTGGCCTGGAATCCAGTGGGGTTCAAGGTGAGAGCTAATCTCCTGACTGGAGTCTCGTCATTGCCTGAAAAGGATTTTTTTTAATGATTGTTTTGAAAGCCTTTTGTTGTTGATAATTTTATGCATATAAAGTAGGAACTGAGTGCCATGAGCGATGTAATTTTAAGAGAGTGTATCTCATTTTACTACAGAGAGAATCTACCTGGCTAATATGTTTTAGGTGAAGTCTCTTGAGCCCAGGAATGGCAAGTTTATTAACTGTTGTGTTTTCAGAGAGATTTTTCATCTTCTACTACAGTGTTAAGATCTGCACTAAGAGTTTTCAAACTGGAATGGGACTCCACAAAAAGGCCACTCAAAAGGAACTGAAGAGAGATGTGAGAAGTTTCAGGGTGAGTCAGGGGAACAAGATGAGTTTCTCTATAATGTCCTGCTTTAGAATTTTTCAAAAGACTGGCCCCTGAATCAGCAGCAAATCCATTTGGATTATAAAGGCGTGGCACTCCTGGCCTGATTGAGAAACCCACAGCTTTATGTTTATACACACCACAGGCACACCAAGGGTTTTAAAATGCATTCTTGGTATCTCCCTTGTTTAGCTCCCTTTCATGGCTACTCAGATTTACGTCAACAGATCTTCTCCCGTTTGCTTCTTTAATGTTGTTCTGAAGGTATAAGGTTAATGTAACCAGGGGTGTCATAACACCAGTTTGCCCCTAAATGCCGTTTAGCCCTTCTTAATTAAATTATCAATATTTTATACCTCATTCATAGTTCATTATTTAACATTGTCACCACATTTCCAGATTCATGGTACACCAGGGTATGGATGCCAATAAGACCTGGTAGAGGATGCTACTTCTCCAATCCTGTGTTGCCTTGGGAGTGTTACTCACTCTGCAAAAAAGGAATAGAGAGTTTAACATCAGTAAGTATCCCCTGAAAGCCTGCTACAGAAATTGCTTCACACATTCAGACAATTTGGGGCCTATTTAATTTATTATAGGGGAGCATGCCCCCATACAAACACTCAGAAATTCATAAATTCAAGTTTCAAATGAACAGTTACTGTTTTAGCTATGTGATGTAGATTCTTTCATTTTGATCACATCGCTGTGTCTTAGAGAGTCAGAAACCACATAGACAGCTCTATTAAATATTTCTTAGCCTCAGACCGTAAGAAATAGTTTAGTAACTTTGAGGTGAGTGTGTGATGATCTAGGCCTACAATTTGTGCAACTTTGCATAATGATCAACTACATTAGTTGTACATATTGGTAAACCTCAGACACCAAATATGTCTTGGCTGATTGTCTACATTGGGGGTAAAGGTGCAAACCAAAAATGTAGCTTTATGCAGATCATAATAAAAACACAGGAGCTGTGCAGAGGAGCGAGACACCTGGAGTGGTCAGTATTTTGCTTACAGAGACATTCAAACAGAAAGGTCCATCTGCTGGGCTATCCTGGTGATTTTGCCCTTGGCAGTCAGCTGAGGTCCCTTGTAAAGTGCAAATGTGTGTGTGTGTGTGTGTGTGTGTGTGTGTGTGTTTTGACTCCCCCAATTAAGCCTCTGTTAAAGGGTGTGAAGCATCTGTGTGAAGAATAATGAAGTCACAGGACATGGTGCTCTGATATGGGCAGGACAGAAATGACACACACGCATTTTACAAAGTCAGGAGATGGGGTCATACATATTTGGCAAAACACTATGAACACTTTACAACTTAATGAATAATGTTGAGTACCTCATTACAGTAGGCAAATGTTTTTATGCTGCTTGTGGAAAGAATGTGTCACGGCTCACCGTGCATCGCACCCTGCTGAGTATGGGGCTGTGTAGCCACAGACTGGTCAGTGACCGGTCAGTTTTCTCCTGTCCGCTGTTGAAAGCAACTACAATGGGTGTGTGTGGTACCTTGAAGCAATAGAAGAAATTTGCCTGGTCCTGTTTTCTTATAAGAGTATCAACTAGGGTTTGGCTCAATGCATTGCAAAACTGTACAGGCATGGGCAGGCTGCGCCGCCTACATATATATATATATATATTAGCAGAACTATTACATATACATGTCTCTACAGATACAAATACATAAAGATATAAATGTAAAAATATATAATAAATATACATTCAATATATATATATGTATGTATGTATATATGAATAATATGTACATTATAGGCGAGAGAGAAAACTGGTATTTGTTTTGAACATCCACATTAATGTAGCTTTATGGAGAAAGCAAAGCTGTTCTCAGATCAGCTGTCCTGTAGGCTGAGAAATCAAGGTTCTGGAATAAATGAGATTTAATTCCCTCAAGGCAGCGATAGGCAAGGTCATCCGTTTCTCCCTTTCTCTCTCTCTCTCTCTCTCTCTCTCTCCCCCTCTCTCTCTTTCTCTCTCTATATCTCTGTCTCTGTCTGTTTGTCTGTCTGCCTCTCCCTCTCTCCTTCTCTCTTTCTCTCATGGTCTCTTCTTTGCTCCTCTGCATGGTTTCCCACTGAGACGGACTCATCCATACACTCTATACAGATGCTCTTTATTTTACTCTCCAATGGGCTGCTGTTACTAGCTTTGCTTTTAACAACATTCTTAGAGGTGCAGTCTGACATTTTGCAACACAAATAATTCCCACTGTATACTGGACACAGTAGTAAAGCTAAAGGAAAGGATTAGAATTATATATGTGTATGCAGTGCTTAAGGATAAAATGAGTATTATGTAATAATAAATATGGCTGGTTTCCTGTACTTCCCACATGGATTTACATTACAGGGCTCATGTAATACATTTATTTAATAAATACATTTGCATGGATTTATGAAAGGACATTTCAAAGTCATCTCATACATGAACATTCCCAACATTTCAAAATTACTTAGAATTAAATATGATGTTTTTGTTACTGTGCCTTTTAGACTGATTGGCATTCATTGGCTCTGGTCTAATTGGCTGTCCTGTATTGTACCTCATTTAAGAAGCTGCCCAGGGAGAAACATTGCTTATAAGTGCAACAGAAATAGGCAGGCCTAAACTGCTGCAAGCCATCAAGGCAGCTATATGTAAATGTGTTAGTTTTTGTGACATCATGAATACAATGAATACACAATAAGCAGTTTTTACAGTTTAGTTTTCATACATGGCCAGATGGACTGCAGAGTTCGTAGTAAGTTTTGAAACTGTTGAAATGTAAAAATAACATTATTTAAGGAAGGAAAAAAGGAAATGTGTTTTTTCCCCCTGAAATAGGCCCTTTAATCATGAACTAATTTGGACTACCAGTGTTGCTTATGATGGTACTCTTATTGTAAATTTGCCATTACAGTAACTAGTGGTCATTTCACATCTAAGCTGTCAATTTTGTTCTAGACATGACATTCAAATTTCCCAGATCTCAACCCAAATGAGTATCTGTGGGATGTGCGAGACAAACTAGCATGATCCATGGAGACTCCACCTCACAGCTAATGGGACTTAAAAGATCTGATGCCAGATACTACAGCACACTTTCAGGAGTCTTGTGGAGTCTAGGACTTAAAAGGTTAGAACTGTTCGGTGGCACATATGGAAGATTAGACTTTGATGTCATGGCTGACTGATTTGTAACCTCAGTATATCTTTACTGGTCTAATTATACATAATTGCAAATTATAGCCTACATAGTAATCACAAATGTCTGAACTGCAGTTCAGTTACATCTGTGTTGGAGGTTTGAGGTTAGCGGAGCACAAGCACCTTCACTGCAAGCATCTTCATACTGATTTGCATTGAGGCAAAATGGCAACACATTGGCACACTGTTGTTTGTTGACAAAGGATGGTTTTTAATGAATGATTGTGTTTATTAGAGACTTATGGTGTTTGTGGGCAAATGATTGTGTTATGTTTAAACAAGCAGTTAAATGTTATTGTTACCATTATATTTACACAATCCTGAATCATTATGCATTAAAAGTTATAATGTCAAATTGAATGACCTTCAAACACCTTCAAAGTGGAGATACAAATTGCATTAAAAGCACAATAAATTTCAGTGCTGTATAATAATTAATTCAACATTTTCTGCCATTATTAGAGAAATTATTTACTCTATTACACGGGTTTTTATATTACAATGTACATATCATAGTACATATCTACATCATGTAATACCATAATGTTTTGGAATTAAGCCCTTCAATTTGAATTTCCTATGATTTTCTACAGTTTACCATGATTTGTCAGACAAAGTGTTTTGCCACTGTGTCCTTTAATAAAATGTATAAATTCCAATTTTCTGCATTGTCTGTCCGTAATGTCTAGTGTTGTTACAAGGAATCAGTTTGTAATGCATTGGATACACACAGATACAATATGGTGCTGTTATTATATGCAGCTATAATGCAGTCAGTGTGTTCAATAAAGTGGCCAGACTGACCACAGAAAGTGGATTTAAACATTCATGCTTAATAACATGAACTGTCTTATGCTTCACTCTGAGTGTAATAACCTCAGAAGAATACTCATCAATAAATAATTGTGTATAATACTATTAAGATAGGCCAGGCAAAACTGTGTTCCTGTAGTGAGTAATGCAGTAGGTTAAGGTAATGCTGATGCAGTGATGTGTATGTTAATGTAATGGTAGTAATTTATTATTCATAATGTTAAGTTTGCATTTGCAATGACAAAAAAAACTGCAACAGTGATTCTTTTCAGATATGCCCTGAAATGTTAAACAGCATTAAAAAGTAAGCAGGGTGTCAAAGCTCCTTTAATTATGAATGGAACTTTTCATTTTCCACATTTTTCATATGCCATATTAATATGCCACAATATGCTATAATACATCAAGTCATGCCATCTCCTTCAGCCATGCCAGCTTTTTCTTCTGTTGCCTAGACAACATGGAGTGGATTTTGGGTTGTTTGGACCCTTTTTAGCTACATTACACGCCAGAAGTATGGAACCCTGTAGTGATTTTTTAGTAAAGAAAATGCTTTATTTGTTTACTACTACTACTACTATTGCTGCTACTACTACTACTACTATTACAATTACTACTATTACTATTCCTCCTCCTACTACTTCTACTAATACTACTACTACTACTATTACTACTATTACAACAACTACTACTACTACTACTACTATTATTACTGCTGCTGCTGCTACTATTACCACCATCACCACTATTACTACTATTACAACAACTACTACTACTACTAGTACTACTAGTAGTAGAATTGGTAGTAATAGTACTTGTAATAGTAAGAATATTAGTGGTAGTAGTAGTAGTAGTAATAGTAGTAGTAGTATTGGTAGTGGTAGTAGTAGAAGTAGTAGTAGTTGTAATAGTAGCAATAGTAATAGTAGTAGTAGTAGTTGTAATAGTAAGAATAGTAGAAGTAGTAGTAATAATAGTAATAGTAGTATTAGCAATAGTAGTAATAGTAGTAGTAGTTGTAATAGTAGTAATAGAAGTAGTAGTAGTAATAGTAATAGTAGTAGTAGCAGCAGCAGCAGTAGTAGTTGTAATAGTGGTAATGTTATTATTATTATTATTTGTAGTAGTAGTAGTAGTAATAGAAGTAGTAGTAGTAGTAGTAGTAGTAGCAGTAGTAGTAGTAATAGTAGTATTAGGAGTAGTAATAGTAGTAATAGTAGTGCTACTACTACTACTACTACTACCACCACTCCTACTGCTACTACTAC
>JBBPCX010015221.1:0-17379 GCA_037974365.1 Hydrocynus forskahlii | reverse complement strand
AGAAAACATTAACACAAAGACATATCTTTTAAAGTGCTCAGAAAAGAACATAACTAAAAATAAACAGCCGTTGTCTTCTTTTAAAACCATATCAAACTAGTGAAAATGTAGAGTGAACGTCACTCACGGTTCCGTTCATAATTTGTAAACCGACTCGTTCAGTTCAGTGTTCACGAAAAATAGGATTGTGTTCAATGAACGCCGTTCATTGAACGCGTTCATGCACAACACTGAGTGTAACACAATGACAGGAACTTTAGTGTAACAAATAACAGTGCAACACTGGCATTGCTGTATGTAAAGATTTAGATTTTGTGTACTGTATCAGCAGATTAGTGCAGATGACTAATGAAAGTGGCTTAGTGTTAGTGTAATAAAAATAAATGCAGTAATATACAATGAAATAAGATAATCCCTAAGGGTCAAAGGCTTAATTTTTCCAGTTTTAATGAATGTTTGCCAGGCTGATGCTGTGTATTAGGGCTGCACAATTAATCGAATTTTAATCCTGATCACGATTTTGGCTGCCAAGATTAAATTAAGATGATCGTTGGCGATATTAACATTTGAATAGCGGGCTCTGCTGCCACCAGTCTCCATGAAACTTCACAGTTAGAAAGGGCTTGATGAGACCTTTCTGAAGACCCCTCGTTTGCCATAATAGCACCCGGAGATCCGGAGTTATTAGCCGAAAACGGTTCACCTCGCCCAGGTGTCCCATTACTTTTGTCCGAGGTGAACTGTTTTCGGCTAATAACTCTGGATCTCTGGGGGCTATTATGGCAAACGAGGGGTCATTGGAAACGTGTCACCAAGCCCTATCCAACAGTGAAGTTTCACATTTAGAGTGCGAGATACATTTTTATATTTACATTTAGATTTAAGATCATTTAAAGCAAATCCTCCATGTTGATGAGGGGATATCACAGCACGCAGTCCAGCCCCCTGCTAAGTAGCAGCCAACTGTAATCATGGGGCGTGGTCAATTAGCATATCTCACCGTTTGTAAAAGTGCTACATTAAAATCCCACATTTAGAGTCGCCATTTGTAAAAGTGCAACATTTAGATTTAGAGCGCAACATTTAGGTTTTTTTAACACGTGAAAATTGTGTGAAAATTGTGTGAAAATTGCGCTAAATGATAAAAAAATTACACCTCTAAATTTGTTAAGCTGTTTTTACAAATGGCACCCCATACCTGTTCCTTGTAGTATGTGCCTTTTCTGCATAGGCTTCATATTTTTTTCATTTGTTTGCACTTTATGACTGTACTCTGCAATTGCATATTTATTTTTTGTTCGCCCTTAATCTTCGGTAAATTTTCTTTTATTATTTATGCGTTATTTTTATTTGAGGTTTCATTTTGAACTGAAAGCCTTGTTCACTCACTGTTTGTTTAAAATAGAAAGTGCAATAAAAATGTGTTTTACCTAAAATAATGAATAATTGTGATTTCAATATTGATAAAAATATTTGTGAGTATCATTTTGGTCATAACCGTGCAGCCCTACTGTGTATCCCATCTGTTTTCCACAGATATTGTATTACCAGAGTTCCCTACTCCACTCCAAACACTCCCCACTCATCCGAGTTGACTTGTCTATCTATTACAGATGCATGAATTGAAAAATTGGTCATAGACATTTTATGTTATACCATAAAAAAGAGGAGATAAATTAAGTTAATAAGAGTTTATAGTCCTTTTTAAGAATACATTTTGTAAAAGTTAGTGGAGTGAGTAACTCCTTTAAGTGAGTAACTCCTTTAAGGGTGGTGCACAACTATGGATGCATTGGTGAGTTAGAAGGGAAACTTTGTATTTAATTTGTGCAGCGACAGGAAGCCAATGAAGTGAGTAGAGAATGGGGGTGATGTGTTCATATTTCCGCACTCTCATCAGGATCCTTGCTGCCCTGTTCTGCACATACTGCAGTGTCTGGATGCTCTTATCAGGAATCTCCATGAAGAGTGCATTGCAGTAGTCTGGAGGAGACAAAGGCATGGACCAATCTTCCGGCATCCAACAGAGTGAGGGTTGGACAAAGTTTGGCGATATTTCTCAGATGGAAGAGTGAAGTCTTGCACATATGTTTAATGTGGGATTCAAAGTTGAGCTGAGGGTCAAATTTTACACCAAGGTAGGTGATTTCTGTGGGGATGAGAATATTGTGACCAGAGAAGATTACACTTGTTATGGAGCATGTCTTGACCTGATGAGGGTTGCCAATTACCATAGCCTCAGTTTTTGAACTATTTAGCTGGAGGAAACTGTGTGTCATCCACTACTTCACCTCCTCAAGACAGGTATCTAATGCTGATGTAGACGCTGAGGCTGAAGATGGTGGAACTGCAGAGTCTGTCTTCAGGTAAAGCTGTGTGTCATCAGCATAGCAGTGAAATGAGATTCCATTACGACTGATGGCATGACCAAGGGGGAGCATATATAGAATGAAAAGGAGGGGGCCAAGGACCGACCCTTGAGGGACTCCACAGGTTTCTACATGTGTCCAGGATCTTGCGTTTCTGATAGAAACGTGTTCTGTTCTCTCAGTGGGATATGATTTGAACCAACTAAAAACAGTGCCAGTGAGACCAATGGTTTGATGTAGCCGGCTGAGGAGAATGCCATGGTCAATGGTGTCGAATGCAGATGACAAATCAAGGAGAAGAAGAAGAGAGGGTGAACTAGCATCAGCTGCCTTCAGAAGATCATTGGTAACTCTGACCAGAGCTGTTTCTGTGCTGTGTGCAGCGGGAAAACCAGACTGAAATTTTTCTAAAAGGTTGTTATTAGGGATGCACCGAAAATTCGGCCACCAAAAATTTTTGGCCGAAAATGGCAAAAAAATAGCATTTTCGGTTTCAGCCAAAAAAATTTTTAACGCGACCGAAACAGTGATGACGCAATGATGACGCAACCGTAGCCTGCACACGCCAGATTGGATAAGACTTGGTCCGTTTCAGCCCTTAAAGTGAACTCAGATCGATTAGGCAGCATTTTTTGCTGAACACGCCAAACGAAGTCAGACCCTGAATGGTTCGCTTTGAGTCCGCGGCACGGTTCAGCTAACTTGTGCGTTTTGAAAAACAAAGCGCTCCGAGTTTGCTTCGACTGTTTTGGCCTTTTAGGCTTACCGTACGTAGATCACATGGGAAACTATATATGTCTATGCGGACAATAAACGAATAAATGATCATGAAAAAATAAAAACCCAATTAATACATAAATAAAGGGACTTAGAGATTCTTGTCAAGATCAAATTTCTCTACCAAGCTGCTCAGACTGAAAGTATTCTTGCTCTCCATCAGCTGAAGAATGATCTTTGTGGAAAATGTAGATGTTTGGTAGAGCTTTTAACCATCTACTCTTATGTGGAAAAAAAATCCCAGGAATGGTGAACGTGAAGAGACAGCGGCGGCAGGTTGGATAAGGAACTTAAAGTGTGAACAGAAAAAGAACTGAGACCCCATCTGAGCTGAAGTGGAGCAGAAAGAGAACCACGTCCCCTTTCAAACAAACTCTCACTGTGAACAGAAAAAGTCCCCTTTCTGTTCGTCCACTTTTCGGACCTCTTCTAGAGGACTGAGTTCGGTTCCTCCACTTAGTTCATGCACTTCGTTCAGAATATTAAAATGCACTTGATTTCACTACTTTTATGAGAGAAGATATTTAATTGTATAATATTTCAGCTTATCTTGCTTTTAGGCTATTCATGAGTGGGGCCAAGTAAAATAATTTATTTCAAAATTTAATTTATATTGTGCATTGTTTGAATGCTAAATAAATATTTTCATAGTTTTGTAACAGATTTATTCTTTTAATAATTTAATGATAATAATTTCTTTCAGTTTTCGGTTTCGGTTTTCGGGCAAGTGTTTCCTCATTTTCGGTTTTTGGTTTTGGTTCAAAATAATCAACGGACTTATGGCAGAAATGTTTGTTCTTATTAGGACTGTGGGAAAAGGGTCAAGAGCACACGTGGAAGATTTCACCCTCCTAATGATGGATTCATTTTCTTGTTGCGAGACATTTGGGAAACAATTTAGGGGCTGTGTGATTTCATACTGTGAGTAGGCAGGTAAGTCAGGTAGAGTGGAAGAGGAATTGAATCAATTTTCAAACTGAAAAATGTCAAGTAGCCTAATTATTGCAATGCTCCTCCATCACTTCTGTAGGAGAGGGGTGCGTGGCTTGAGAGGATGGTTTATGGTAGAGAACAGCTGCTTGGAATTTCCAGGACTATTTTTAATACTATCTGAATAATATCTTGACCGCGCCTCTCTAAGGGACTTCGAGTAGACGTTTTGGTGTTCTCTATAAGCCAGTTGGTGAAGAGCAAGACCTGAAGCTTTGAAACGCCATTCAGTGGCACGCCCAGCTGATTTCAGTTTTCTTAGGTCCCCTGTAAACCATGGGGCTGTCCGAGAAAAAGTAACTGTTCTTGTTTTAACAGGGGCATGGCGATCCAAAATACTGTTAAGGGTTCTGTTGTGATACTCCACTGCATCATTTGCTGATGAAAAGTTTGAAAAATGAAGATTTTGTAGCAGGTCATCTAAAATGACCTCTGGGTGAATATTCTTCAGGTTCCTAAAACAGATGTCCCGTTTTGGCCTAGTGCTGGAGGCCAAAAATGGCAGATCTATAGAGACTACTTTGTGGTCTTACACACCTAGATCATACCCAGACACATTTGTGACTGGGGCAGAATCTGTGATGACCAGATCAAGAATGTGCACCCGTGAATGTGTGGGTACGTCAACATGTTGCCCGAGCTTAAAGCAGTCCAGTAATTGGAGAAAATCACCTGCAAGATGACAGGAGGGTGAAGTGACATGGATGTTTATGTCTCCAAGTATTATAGTATTGGCAGAGGTTAAACCAAATGTAGAGAGAAGATTAGACATCTCTGTGATGAAAGATGGGTTTGTTTTAGGTGGCCGATACATGAGACCTATTGTCATAGGGAAGGGTGGTTTGCAATTAAAAGCCAAGCATTCAAAAGAACACAGTTCAGGGAGGGGCAAAAGGGACAGGTCCAGTTCACAGCTGTAAATGACAGCCAAGCCACCACCACGACCAGTGCTACAGGCCTTCTGGAGATAGCAATACCCAGGAGGACAGGACTCATTTAAAACAGAAAAAGCACCAGGTTTCTGTAAGGCAAATCAGATCCAACCCCTTTTCCAAAATATGTTAATGTATAAGGCATGATTTGTTTGTAAGGGACTGCACATTAAATAGCTCCATTTTGATACTGGAGGAAGGAGTGTGCTGCAGTATCGGTTGAAGTAGTTTAAAATCCACCCCGCGTCTTAAGTCCCGCCCCATGTGAGCGTGGTTTCCATAAGTCCGAATTGTATGCATGTTCTGATGATGTGTGTAACACTGTGTGTCGCTGTCCATAGAGATGGAATGGCGTTATGCCCAGACTGTGAGTACACAAACTTTCCACGGGAGCTTCTGTGGGTATAGCGCGGTTGGCGAAGAAGTCCAAGCTGTTTAAGCAGAATTTTGGAGTTGTTGAATCTCTTCAGTTGTTCGGCTGAGTAGTTTAACGTCCCTCCGGTTGTTCCGAGCTCACGGTGGCCACCGAGAACATAAAGCCAGTGTTTCAGAGTGGCGGTAAACAACCAGGAGAGAAAAGTCAGCAGGAGAAAGTTCAGAGAGACGACTGTGAACCCATCCATGCCTTACACAACATGCTATTACCACACACGTTAGCCAGTCCATATCTCACCGGCAAACCTCTAACCGCAGCAAGGGTAGGATCACACTTGCCGCGTAGTAAGTCGTAAACTTGCCGGAGACACGGAAGAGAGCTTGCAAGGGAATGAAGTAATAGCGGTCAAGGGATTCACTATACGTCTCCAAAAAAGAAGATAAGTCCACAAAAAGTGTTTCATCTGGTCCGTCTCAGCCACGCCCCCAACAGAGCCCGTCGCCCGAATACTAGGAGGTACACAGCTCTAGGCATGGGCATGTGATGTCATAGATTGTCATGTGTGTGTGGTCGTTGGGTGCCTAGGAAACCCAGGTGCGAGTGAGGAGCTTCATTAGCTCAGTGATTGCTAGGTACCTGTCTTGTGTGAAACTCAAGTGCTTTGATTATTGTTTCTGTCGTATGATTACCATTTGCCCGGTGGGCTGATGGTAATTTTGGGCCGGCGCGGAATCCCATCAGCACCACCCTGCCCCCCCATCCCCCACCCCCTCCGGCCAGGCGATCGTAAATTTGGGCAGACAGCCTGGTGGGCCAGTCTAGGCTCAAAAAGCCCGGTCCGACTTTTTGTCCCAGTCCAGCCCTGCATGTGATTGGTTGTCTGCGTGAGTGCGTAGGTAGAAATGCCAGCCGATGTCCATAATCGGCGCGTGGTCACACTTCCAGTTCAGGCGAGTTCTTCCCTGGACTACTCAACTCTAAAAATCTTATTGAGGCTCTGGGTCCTGTGTTGTGAGTGCTCCTGTGGATGTGCTTCAACAGTAGAAGTAAACACACACTGAAGATGTGCCCTGTCTCTTCCAGCAGTCTTTCCAGTGGCAGTGGAGAGAGCCAGCAGCCAGCCAAACCACATTCCGCTGGAATCCTTATCATCCTTGTCTACGTGGTGTGTAACAGTGTGTGTGTGCATCTCCTTACTCTACCCACAGGCATGAACACGAGAGTGCCAGTCTGATGTGAGAGCTCCATGGAGGGTGGAGAAAATGAACGAACCTCTGAAGGCAGAGGGCATGTGTGACGCTACGGCGGAGTCGACTGTACGGGCATTGACCAGTGGCCATCCGTTTTCAGGGCTAGTTGATTAAAGACAAATTCATTCAAATTCATATTTTATTTTCACTGTAGGTAGTGTTACCAGATGTCCTCTGGAGCTTAGACTGACGAAGATCAAGCGTGGGTTTCAAAGGCGAGCAGTCGTAACTTGCAGGGAGACAAGCACTGAGTTTACTGACCTCAGACTGGTTGGCCAATATGTCCAGACAGGTTAGTACAGTTGCTAAGTCTTCAACAAAATACTCTTTTGTCTTATTTCCTTGAGCTGTCGCACGAGAGATGTCTTAGTATGAAGGAATCATGATTCTCACAGCATCATCCAAATACATAATTACATAGTTGAAGTGTTACATGTGTCTATCAGCCCAGAATGAGTTGGCTGGAGATGGAGTTGGAATCTGTGATGAGCTCATCACTCTGCAGATCATGTCTCCTGATGTTTGTGACCTCACACTGATTGATCTGCCTGGGATTGCCAGAGTTCCTGTAAGAGATCAGCCTATGGATATTGGAGATCAGGTTAGTATGAACTACAAATTTACATTTTCTGTTAAGCGGATGAAGACCTTTCCATTTATTTGTGCATTTTTATTCCTGTCATATAGATAAAAAAACTCATACGGAGCTTTATCGAGAAGAGTGAAACCATCAATTTGGTCGTGGTCCCATGTAATGTTGACATTGCAACAACAGAAGCACTGAAAATGGCCCAGGAGGTGGACCCTGAAGGGAAAAGAACTCTGGGTAAAATATTAACAAAGCTAATTGTTTGTTCAGACAGTCATTAGTATTATTATTACCTTTATTTAACCAGGTTAGTCTCATTGAGATATAGAATCTCTTTTTCAAGAGAGACTTAATGTCAAGAATTATCAAATTTGGCACACTCGAATAGCTAACCTAAATAAAAATAGTAAACTCAAGTAAATTCCAAGTTCCATTTTTACTATTTACAGAAAATCAAGGTTTTTTTTTTTGCTGTGAGTGATATCTTTTTTGCCACCAAACTGAAAATTAAAATCGAATCATTTTTATTTAGCTCCAATAAAAGCAAAATTATTTCATCCTCATCATCACGATCATAATAATAATACTGTAAAAAAAGAAAAAGTGAGGTATGTACATATACTGTATATACATACAATAACCTTTTACACAATAATTTTATGTTTTTAATATATTTTTCTACCAGCTATTCTTACCAAGCCAGACCTTATTGACAAAGGGACGGAAAAAAACATATTGAATGTTGTCAGGAATCAAGTTATCCCATTAAGAAAAGGATATATCATTGTTAAGTGCCGAGGTCAGATGCAACTTGATGAGGACATTTCTCTGAGGATGGCAATTCAAGAGGAGATAGACTTTTTCAAAGACCATGAGTTTTTCAAGTAAGCTTCATTTGAATTTTTTTTTTTTGGGGGGGGGGGGTTTGTCATATTTTATGATATAATCTTGAGGATCTGTTTTTTATAAATAGTTGCCTGCTGCATGAGGAGAAAGCAACTATTCAGTGCCTCGCTGCAAAACTGACCCAGCACCTCGTAGATCACATCAAAGTATGTATTTGTCACTCTTTGTGTCTATTTTCACTAATATGCTTTGAAACTCACTTTCAAAAAAGATTATGTGAACTGCAGCTGAATGGAGAACATAAAAACATATTTTAAAAAAACATAGAAGGAAGTTATTATTGATAGAACATACTTGCTCTTCAATTATTTTGTCCAAGTTTTGTTCATTTTGCAAACACATGGGTTCCAGCCCACCACAATACCTGCACATTTTTGAATCGTTATGGCTGTTTGTCAATGTTTTTTTTCTTCCACATATTTTTTTTCTTCCACATATATATTTTTTCTCTTTTTATTGATTTAGTCAGCAGTATCATATATGTAGAGGTCACCAGTTCACATGGAACTTGCTTGTTTGCTATGCTTGTAGTGGTTTATAAGAGGTTTGTGTCTCTTTATGTGCCTTTGTGCTGGTGCTCCCTTTGGTAGAACATTTTGGCCAATAGCTCAACAACCATTTTGCTAAATTTGCATGGCAAGTTGGCCTCTAGGAGCCGCGTGACCCCAAATCAGTACACCTGGGCCATCCAGTGAATAAGGTCAAGGCATAAATCTAGAGCCTCAGTAGCAATATCTTGTGATGAAAAAGTTCACAAAATTTGACACACTGTATCACTACCACATTCTTTGGAAACACACCACATTTTGTACAGTTTTGTCCATAGGGGCACTGCAACTGATATTTCAATATCTCAAAAACCACTGCATTTGCTCACTCAAAAAAATAGCCACCAATAGTCAATGTGAAAGCAGGAGCCAGTAAGTCTTGTGATATAAAGGTTTGCACTTCACAAAATTTCACACTCTGCATCACTACCATATACTTGTGTCGCACACCAAATTTTGTGAAATTTCATCCATAGAAAGTGATGGAACAGACGCATTTCTTTTGTTCTTTCTTTCTGTCTTCCTTTATTGTCATTCATCCACATACAAGCATACAGCTGAACAAAATGTCAGTGTACGGTTCATAAACAGTACACGAATTCACAATAAATAGTTCAACTATGCAGACAGCAGCACTCACAACAGTAATGTTATACTCTTGGAGAAGATTTTAAAGATGGCAATGGCTTTAAGATACAATTACAGTGCATAGTCATTTTGTGATACTAGTGTTCACTGTACAACAGTTAAGATAGACATGATGCAATTAGGATAATGTTTTTAAGATAAAGAGACCCTGCACAATCATTGTGTGATACCAGTGTTTGCTTTACAAACGGGATTATGAGGATGAGATGTTGAGGGCCACCAGGAGGTTCAGGGCCCATATAGCTTTTAATATCTAAAGTCATGTCTGGGTCGTGTCTGTTTTGTTTGAAATAGACATGACACTTTCAGGAAAAAGCTATAAGACAGGAAAGGAAATCAAATTTGCCTGACATCAGAGTGGTAATGTATATGGGTTCTTCACAGACATACTGTATATGTCTGTAAACGTTACACTTAGGTTTTTAGTGGATGCTGTTAACCAGGGCTGTCTAGTCTTGTCCATAAATGGCCATTCTGGTGGCTGCTTTTATTCACTAAAGCAGGAGCACATCCTATCAGTTGTTTGACTGAGACAAACTGATTAAAGATTAAATCAGGTTTGCACCCCAGTTTATCCACAGTGATTTACAGTGCAGCATGAGAAGTCATGTACTACTGATACTGAAATACAAGTAGCAGTTGTGTCTGGCTTACTAAATATTTGAAAGCACAAAATTAACTATTTGAATCATTTAAGCCCTTGTCTGCAACCAAATTGGCGTAATATTAAAACATGAATTCACAACTTTTGACCTGTATTCTACATGCCAGCATCCTGCTGATATTCGTGGTACGAATTCGTGGTGGGGGTTGTAATAAACTGAGATGGGCTATAATTATTAACTACAAACCCACTAAGTGATCTTATGTGGTCTTTGCTTTTGATAAAATGGGCAAAGAATGTGAACATTTCATGAAGTACTCACCCCCAGTATTTTTTAAATAAATCTGCTACTTGCATCTGTACTTTTTCCCTGTACAATGGTCAATCCAATAATCCAATGGTCAGTCTCTTTATCAAATGCGTTTTTGTTTTTAGAAATCACTGCCTCTGCTCTTAGAAGAGACAAAGAAACAGTTGCAGGACTTGAGAAATGATTTGAGTCAATATGAAACTGGCCCACCACTGGACTCACAGAATGCAAAGGTCTTCTTTATTAAAGTGAGTGACTGCTTCTTTTTCTCAAACTCACAAAATCCAAAACCCATACTGAACATTTTAACTCACATAGTTAAATTCTCCATCTGTTTCATTTGTCTCACAGATTATGAAACTGTTCAATGACAAGATCACCTGCATGGCATTTGGAGAAGCAACTAAAGTGGACAACTTGTACGTTCAGCTTCGGCGTGAGTTTAGTGAGTGGAAAGACTATCTTGACGGTACAAAACCATCATGTAAGTAAGCAGTCCATATGCAGAAACTTGTAACTGAACCAAGTGAAAAGCATTTTGATGGTCCACACAGACGAAAAGCACTGGTCACTAGTCTTGCTCCTGGAGATCTACAGTCCTGAAGATTTCACCTCCAACCATGACTGAAAACATCTGATCCAGATCATCATTTCACTTTTAGTTAATTAGTGTCAGGTGTGACTGAATTGGATTGAATTTTGCAGGAAAGAAAATCCTCTGGAGCAGGGTTGGTATAAAAAAGAGACCAAATAACCAAAGAGATATAGAATGGAATATCAAATAGACTTCTTGTAGCCTCTATCTGTCATAGTCAGCTTTTACTGAAATTTACTGAAATGGATATGTAGAAATAGAAACAGACAGGAAATTGTATAATCCACTGAAAATGAAACTTAGCAAAATCAAACTAGAATGAAATGAGGTTAGATTTTTGTAGTTTGTTGAGGAATGTCATTACCCTTCTGAGACCCAGAAGAAAACACTTTGGGATAAAATCAGTTTTGAAAGGGACCATTCTGTCATACGTGAACGACATGAAATTCTTCCTCTGTATTTAACCCATTCACCAAGTGAAGCAGCGGGCAACCAGAAACACAGCGCCCGGGGAGCAGAGTGTGGGGACAGTACCTTGCTCAGGGTACCTCAGAGGTGCTCAGCAGTCTTGGGAATCAAACTCATGACTTCCCCATTGCAAGACGAACATGCTAACCACTAGGCAACCAGTGCTTTTTTGTTTCTGTTTTTTTTTCATATGTCTGTTTTAGTGGCCATCAGGTCTTGGTTGTTCATGAAATGTAATACATTGTATGATATTTCAGTTGGATTTCTGTTAACATTCTGTTAACAGTGTGCTCTGTTGGCCACAACCCCATAAATAAATCACTAGAAAGCCCAGAATGTACTGGGCTTAGTGCAGTAAGACTCAAATAGATTGCATAAATCATGATTGATTTACAGGTCTTAAATGTATGCCCCCCACAGTGAACAAAAATAAATTGCTGGGTTTCAGGAGGTTCTGTATGTGGTGGATTTATTTAGCAAGAATTTAATCTCTAAATGTGAATGCAACACAGATCACAACAAGATCCAGGCTGTGATGAGAGAATATGATCAGAAATACAGAGGAAGAGAACTGCCTGGCTTCAGTGATTATAGTATATTTGAGAATGAGGTGCAGACACTCGTGATGCAGCTGAAGTTACCAGCCATTCAGACACTCAGGATCACAGGAGGTATGTTTACACTACTTACACACCATGTCTTTCACAACCACAGTGTCTGTTGTTATTGTATAAAAGTATAATTTAATGTATGCAAAGTTCCTGTTAAAAGAATTTGTCACATTCGTTTACGAAATTTGTAACTTTTTAAACATGTCTCATGTATAAGCAATATATTTTTCATTTATTAATTAAAGTATCGGTTTGAAACCGTATCTTATTTAAGATTGAATTTTTGGACAAAATAATTTTGAAATCTGACAACAATATTAATGTTACAGAATGAAGTTTTCTCTGTAGATTTTAAGTAATTCCTTTAGCAGTTAAATGGTTTAGTCATTACTTTCTTAGGCATTATCACTTAAAGAAGAAAACCTGGCCATTCATACCCAGAGATGCAGCATGGAACAAATGGCCTTTTTGCAGAAATTGCAAACACTTGTCAGTTGAATAGTCAAACCAGCTATCGGTCATCAGTTAGTTCTAAAAGAGAGATAAATAGAGTTCTATGGCTTTACAATGGCCATGAATTCTTTCATCAGTTTCCACAGTTTTTCACTTAGTGTGTGTGGCATGCAAAAAACAACCTGCAAAGACTTGACACCTGTCTTTTAGATGGGTTCTTTTCGTACATGAACAGCACGAAATTCGTCCTCTGCATTTAACCCATTCACCAAGTGAAGCAGCAAGCAGCCAGGAACACAGCACCCGGGGAGCAGTGTGTGGGGATGGTACCTTGCTCGGGTACCTCAGAGGTGCTTAGCAGTCTTGGGATTTGAACCCATGACTTCCTGATCGCAGGGCGAACGTCCTAACTACTAGTCTACCAGCTGCACTGTTCAAATTGTGTAAAGCTGGAAATATACGTATTTCATGCAAGTACATAAATTCAAGCTTTTAGTGCAATGCAAATGCATTTTTCAGGGATTAAAATGGAAAAAAAAATCCAACAGGAAATACTTATCTTGCATGCTAACTTATATAAGTGGGTCATTAACTGTCTGTTTACCTTTCAGAAAGCTTCCATTCAATTTATAACACTTACACATTTGCAGGGCAACACCAACACCAGCAGCCTTTTTAACATCAAATTGCATTACATTAATTTGGCAGGCGCTTTTATCCAAAGCAACTAACAATATGAGGGCACATTCAAATTTCAGGAGAGTGTGAGAACTAGATATTAGTGCTAAATATGTATGCAAGAGTAGTGCAAAAGGAGATGCCCTCTGAATCTGGAGGTTTCCTAAGCTAGAGAGGGATTCTGCTGCTATTGTCGCTTAGGCAGCTCATTCCACCAGTGGGAAACCATGAAAGAGAAGAATCTGGACTGAGTTTGCCTTGTGTGTAGGGATGGCAGAACCAGAAGATGTTCCTCAGAGGAGCGGAGGGAGTGAGTAGGAACATCAGGCTAAGTGATAGGATTAAGGTAGCTGAGTGCTGACCTAGATGTCGCTCTGTGGGCAAGAGTTGAACTTGAACTTGAATTTGGCCAGCCATGGGTAGCTAATGTCAGTCAGCAGTGAGGTGACGTGCTACCTTTTCGGTTGGTGGAAGACTGAACTGCTGCGTCCTGAACCGACTGTAAGGGTCTTACCATGCAAGGTGGAAGACAGTGTGGTAATCTGTTGGGAAGGACAGGTATAGCTGCGTACTCTCAGCATAGCAGTGATGCCATGAGAGGAAATAATTGAGCTCAAGGAGGTGGTGTAAATTGCAAAAAGTAGCAGCCCCAGTACTGAGCCTTTGGGCAGCTGATGGGCTGATGTTCAATCCAACCATGGTACCTTGAATGAATGCCCAGAGAGAGATTTGAACCAGGAATGAACTCAGATTGAGATGCCCATGTTTGAGAGTATGGATAGAAAGATGATGTGATCAGCTATATTGAAGGTAGCTGACAGATCCAAATAGATAAGAACCGAGGACTGAGATGCCACTCTGGCTGATTTTAAACCTTCAGTCACTGATAGCAGAGCCATTTCGGTGGAATGGCCAGTCTTGAAACCAGACTGTTTTGGATCAAGGAGGTCATTCCAAGAGAGCAATTCTGAGACCTGTTTGATGACTGCCCTTTCAATGATTTTGCATAAGAATTGAAGCAATGAGATTGGTCAATAATTCTCAGCTTGAGCAGGGTTGAAGGAAGGCTTTTTGAGCAGAGGTGTGACCTGAGCTTGTAGGGAATGTTCCGGAGGTAAGTGCCTGATCGTTTAGGAGATGGCTTGGAGAAATGCTAGAGTGAGTTGGTTTGATACCCAGACATCCAGATATACACATATACAATAAGCTTAACTGGACACTGCTGCAGAAGAGCCAGCAGTGATTTCCCACACTGAGTACACCTTTCGCTTTGGGGTGGGGTTTCAGCCACTCAACCAACAGAAGGAGCAACAGTATTGAAATTAAAAGTTAAAACTGCACTTTCTTTCAACTGCAGTCTCCACATGCCCTGTGACCTTGTCCTAATTAAGTGGAGTCCAGTCTAAGTATTTATAGTGAGTTGAATACCCTGCATAACCAGCACGCCGAGCAAGGTGAGCTTCAGAGGCAGGGTGGCAGCCACGCATCCGACACACGGGGTGATTGTACTGAAATTAAACGTTAAAAACAGCACTTACTTTCAAATGCAGTCTCCAAATACCAGTACCTCACACAGATGATCGAAATTTTAAATGAAAGAAAGTTGAGATTTAGGCCTGTGTGTATTTAGTGTGTGCGGCACGGTGGTGCAGTCTCCTCACAGCAAGAAGGGCCTGAGTTCTAGGGTGACTTCAGCAGAGTGGATTTTGTGTGCTGTCTCCATGTCAATGTGGGTTTCCACCAGGAGTTCCGGCTTCGCCCCAGTCCCAAGACATGCATGTCAGGCAAATTGGAGCAGTTCATAGAATAGGTAGCCGTATTTAATATAGAAAATCAGTATGTGTTTTTTCAGGTCTTTAGATTCCTAGGATAGCTGAACTGTGCGTTTCTGGAACTATAATAATGTGTTTCAGCTTATTTTACACTACACAATTTGCCACAGATACGCCTTACTTCCGAAAAAAAATATCACTGTCAGTAAATCTGAAACATACACACATCTCTGCCACCCTGACAGTGATCCATCTTTTCCAATCATTCCTGTCCAGGTTCCCATGAGTCCTGTGGCTGCGGGCCTACAGAACACTGCTTTTGTCTTGTTGTTCAGACTTCCTCCTACACTTCCTCCTGGCACAGTGTATTTCCACTGCATTTACTAAACCCAGATTTGTCAGATTGCCAGATAGAGAAGCATGATTCCTCACTCCAGAGAACATGTTTCCAGTGATGGCATGCTTTACTCTGCATCAGCCGACACTCTGTATTGTGCTTTCTGATCTTAGGCTTGTGTCTACTCAGTACTGGAATCCCATTTCATGAAGCTTCCTATACATAATTATTACTCCTCAGCAATGCATTGGTCAGGGACCCTTTGCATTCTTATACTTGCCTAATCTATTAACATGACGACCAAAAAGAAATGCAAGATGTTGCACTTCGGTCACACCACACTGTGTTTCTTTTCATGCCACTTTTCTCCATATTTACAGTATATAAATCTCTTTTTAAAAATACTAAAATGAGCTCATTTAAATCATCCAACTTGATTACTACCCGCTGTCAGTAAACCCAAGTCTAGTAAGATGGTGAAAATGTGCACATGAAGGACTGTAAGGACTGTAAACAATGTTTGACTTTAATGCATTTCAGAGATCATCCAGATAGAGTTTATGGATGTGTCGAAATCCTGCTTTGCCAACTACCCATACCTCCAGTCTTTTGCCATGGTAAATATTATCAAAATGAAGAATACTACTACAATCCTGTCCATTTTTGTTTTCAATTTTTTTTTTTCAACATTATCTTTGGTAAGGGTAGTTCTTTGTGTTCAATCTACTACAAACTGCTATCCCAGAACAAGATCAACAACATTCAGTCAATGCAAGAAGACAAAGTGGAGCAGAGGATCATGGAGCTGTTTGAGATGGAAAAACTAGTCTACACTCAAGATGCTGTCTACTTTAAAGCTCTGAATGAGACTTGTCCTGCTGGGGAAAGAGTTTCAGAGGAAGACTATGCTGGGCTTGACAGCAGGAACAAGTATCCTGAAATGCTGAAAGCCTACTATGAGGTATGTTTAACTGGTTCCATGAATGCCTAAATAGTACTTTGCAGTTAAAAATACCATTATATACCATCATACCTATTATACCACTTTATCAATTAACAGTTGCCTTACCAAGGATGGTCAGCTGTCATATTATGTATGATACCATGTGAGTCACAACAAACTCGGTATACTTTCTTGCCAAAGGCAGTATTTGGTCTCAACCAGGTGTTATGAGATTTGGCCACATGGGGACACTATATCAGAAAAACTGAGAAATAAATTCAAATGTCTATCATTTTGGAACCAAAGCAGAGGTTTAACCAAGTACCTTATTACAGTGAATTATCACAGTAAAGGACCTTAGCTGGAACATTATGAACCCTCTGTGTCGACCATTTTGTATGTTTGCCATAATTTTTTCAATAGTTTTGTACAGCAGGAAATAGAAGACCTGGCCCCGTCATACAGTCTAGACAGGAATCAAATTTGGGATCAATATGCCATTTCCTCTGGCATCACCAACAGGCCAAATTTCAGTTTTTGCTTCTGAATTGTTTGCTCTGGATTTGCGATCTTTATTTGTGATCTAATCCCTGTGTCATGGTAAAAGACTAATATATCTGTGTTTGGATTTTCAGGAAAAAATATCTAATTTCAAAAATACTTTTGTGGACCAGTCCAAGGTTGTTGATAGTATAACACTCAAAATTGACTTAAATCATCAAGAGAGGGTTGTGACAATGGATGTCACTGTGTCTGTTCACCCTTTAATAAATGTATAAGTCTTTCAAATATAACCTTTTTTTTGTAGTCTGTAAACTAAAGGTGATAGTTTACAGTGTTCTTATATGTCTTATAATCTTTAGTTTACAGAAGTTTAGCAGGACCATTTATGTTGATGCAATAGGCAGTGTGGTTCCTGAGAACACTCTGTTTAAAGTTTGCCTCTTTGTCTTCTTGGCACAGTTCTTATTGGAAAAAAAAAATACATACAACAGATTAAATAGAGATTAAAAGTTGCACCTTCCTGTCAGGATGCAAATGTATCATTACACTCTTCAAAAGAACTAAGATATTAAATTCTGTTATGATTTGGGTATACTTAATGGCACCTGAATAATTTGTAAATAGATCCTCATACTGTCATTTAAGTACAGTTTCTCTTTACTTTGTCCACCCTGTATAAATTGCACATCTGCAGTCCTTGAAAAGATCAACAACTGCTG
>JBBPCX010015210.1:0-17381 GCA_037974365.1 Hydrocynus forskahlii | reverse complement strand
GTTTAATCGGGCTCGGGCCGATAATTACAGTTAATGTGTCGGGCTGGGCTGGGCTCGGACACAAGGTGCACGGGCTCAGGTAGGTTCAGGTTTCGTTTTTTGGGCCCGATCTAAACTCTAGTGCTCCTGTTCGGTGCCACAAGAGCCGGCTCTTTGAAAAGAGCCGAACTTCCCATCACTCCTCCCCGCCTCCCTCTCCTAAAAAAAGCATGTGCTACGGGGTCACACAGTGTCTGTGGGCTGCTGAGTGTTGCACTGTTGTTGGTAAAGGGTGCATTTGGCTGGCGCTCTTATCCAGAGCAACAATCATCAGTTACAGAGACAGTCCTCCTGAAGACACTGAGGGTTAGGGGTCTTGCTCAAGGACACAATGGTAGAAAGTGGGGGGTTTGAACCTGCAACATTATGGTCATCAGGTTCAAAGGAAAGCCCACCAGGCTACTGCCACCCATTCTCCCTCTGGCCGTAAATTATTTTCGAGCAAGTTTTGGAAATGTATTTTTCTTTAACTCCCTTCACCTTCAATGCAGATGGGTGTTGTCCTGTATGATCTCCTGTCTGAAGTGTCTCTATGTCAGTGGGAAGTCTCTATGTTTGGGAACAGCTTCTGTAACAGGGATTAAACCTAGTCCTGAACTACAACATTCTGAATGGAGAATTTCTCCTGAAAGGAAATGTAGTCCAGGGCCAGGCTTAATCTTTGTTTGGGAAAACAGCCTATCAGGTGTAGGATTAAAAGGATGAAAGTGTGAAACTGGTAAAAAGGTTCAGTCATCACATACTAATAGATTTGATTTTATACTTGGAGCAAATTTTCTGTTAAATATATGTTTCTGTTAAATGAATGCTTTCTGCTTTGTGTGGCCCTGAAAAATGAATAACTTGTACTTTGGCAAAAGCTTGTACTACTGGCAGTTTTGACTGGAGATTAAATAATTAAAGGGTGGTCTCTGCGTTTTGCAGAAAATAAAAAATAAAGAGTAAAAATATTCTTAACTTGCAATGCAAGGTAATGTAAAGATTTGATTCCAAGTCATTTTGGACAATTTCTTTCAACTAGTGTTTTAAAATGATGTCAAAACAAAAAATGAAATGGAAATTCAGTGTTTTATCGCAGCAGTGACAATATACACACTGACTCTTTTTACATAACACATGCTCTGGCATTAAATTCTTCATATACTAAGAGTCTTATTTTATACACATTCCCAATATAACTGCTCTGTCAATCCCCTTCCTCTTCTCTCTTTTCTCCCTACAGCAGCGCTTATCGTCATCCCAGTAGTCCTGATTATAAAGTGCTTGTTTTGCATAATCTGAATTAGCATAATCTGTGCATTACAGCACAGAGGCGACTCAAACTATGTCCCTAACAGAGTGTGTGCTCAAGAGAGGATTAAAACTGCTGTCACTGTCTTTCCCTGATTTCGTCCTCTCTGTCTGTCTATCTGTGTGTCTCTCTCTCTCTCTTTCTCTCTCTCTCCACACACATATGTATATACCCAATACTGTGTCAACAGATTATCACATTTCTGACTTTTTTCTCCTAAACTTCCCTTAGGAGTAAAGAGCAGATTAGAATCAGTGTTTCATTGTGAGAAGTTGTGGTAGTGAATAAGCAAATGATCTTTCTTCACTCACAGTCCGCTTAAATATTTCAGAGAGGTAAAAACAGACCTGTGGACAAAAGTAATGAGATTTTACACTTTCTTTATGTAAATACTATTCAGTAGGACTGGGACGAGATAAGTAAGACACAAGAAGTCATTTGTGAGACCACATTTAGACCAAAATGACAAAATGGAAAGTGGAATCTTATTTCCCATGAGTGTGTTTAGTCTTAAAAAATTAAAACAGTACTTAACAACATCTGGGAGAGGTAAAAAAAAAAAAAGGTTTAGAGGGTCTCTAACTCTCCACACATAGCTATAGGCTAGATGTTTCTAATAATGTGGCCAATGAGTGTAGACTGTCACTTCCAATTAAGACACATCACACAAAGGCACACCCTCACACTCACATGCACCTCATTTGCATTTGGAGCACGCTTGCAGGGTGAAATCAGTTACATGGTGTTTCACTGCTGCTCAGCTGCTCCTGACAGATTTTAGCAGAATATTTGTGAAGAACATCTCAATTTAAAAAGAAATTCCAACACTACTGCTAGGTTTTTAAAACTGTAATCATCCAAAAAGCTTTTGAATGCTCAGTGCTGTTAAAAAGGGAGAACACACATTGTAAAATATTTTAGCATTCAACCCAGGGAATAGACTAAACACAGGTTATTAAGTGGTTAGAGACACATCAAATATACTCTTTCATTGGTTAGAGACATGTAAATATTTAAATTCATTCAAAATAAGGCAAAGCAAAATCACAAATAGCAATGTTTACCCATTCAAATATCACAAACACTTCAGCTTCTGCCTTTTTCTATTTTACAGTGCAGTGGGTTTTTTTTACCTTGCTTTTATGTCAAGGGCAAATAAACACAGAGTTGCTCATACTGAAGTTATGAATTATGAATACTGAGTTATGCATGCTGAAGTGTGTCCATATTGAGTTACAGGTTAAACTGCATGCTGTGCACATCAGCAGAGGAACCCTCATGCCCTCCTAAAGAACACTCATTCGCACACATATCCACTCACACACACACATACCCAGAGTGCAATGCATGACTCTAGGCTTGCAGACCTTGATTCCACTCATTTGTAACAATTCTGGATATACAATAAAAAAAAATAAATAAATAACAGCTGACATGTAATTTGGATTGCTGAAATAAGGAAGTATTGATAATAGAAACATACTAGTATTTCTTAAATGTGTAAAGAACACATATGACAAAATATATGACAATTGTCTTTCGATGTTACTTCAACCATTACCTTCACTTTTAGCAAGAATGGTTCAGTAAGCACCAAATAAATGCTTATGAATGTAATTCGACTTAATATTAGCAACAATAACAGTAACAGAAATAATAGTATAACTCTGCTATGGTGGAATCTAAAACCATTTATAACTGCTTTTTAATCACAAACAGAAAACAGTTAACTGGCAAAGAACTGTTTATGCTGTTAAAGCTTCTAGACACACTAATGAATGTGTTCAGCTACTTGATGGTGCACCCTTTGTTGATATAGGTGTCAGTTTGTATAATCTCCATAGAAAAACAGTGAAAATAAAATGCTCTAGAGCAGCCACATGAGACTAAGGTCAGCCCCTGAGTTTTGGATTGGACCTGGTATCACCTTTGGCATGGTCTGGAGTAGAATTTCTTAACCAGAACTAACCATCCATCATCAGGACCTGACCTCACTTATGTTCTTGTGGCTGAATGTAGCTGAAACCTCACAACATCTAGTGCAAAGCTTTTACAGACGATATAAGGTTGTTGCTGCAAGAAAGGGAGAATACCTATTATTAACCTTAATTCATTCATTTATTCATTCATTCACTCACTCATTTTCTGTACTAATCCTTAGTAGTGTCACTTAATAACTTTAAATTCAGATGAAATGCTGGAGGTGTCCGTAAGCTTTTGACATAGTGTCGCGTATGCCTTTAGTAAAGTGTTCGCCTTTAGTAAAGAACCCTCAAAGAACCAGGTTTTACTGTGTAGACATACACTGAAACTGAATGGTGTCTTCAGGGCTACAGTGCAACATGTAAACATAACAAGACTAATGAGATAAACAAAGTGTCCAACATTGCTTCTAGCAGGACCAACACAACAGCATGTGGTCGATAACAGCTTATTGTTGGCAGCAGCAAAGTGACAATAGTAACAGTAGCAAGGACGCACATACATATACACATAGCATCCAAACGAAACACTAATGAAAATACTCTCCACTAGCAACACTTCAAAAGGGTTTCTTTAAAACGGCATTATGAATGATCAACTTCTGGATCCCTGAAGAACCTTGCAAAGAACTACTTTTTCAAATGAGATGTGAGAGCATTTAACCCCATGCTTTAAAGCACCTCCACATAATGTAAAGGTTCTACACCCTCCTAAAACCATATGTTGACAATATGTTGATGAGTGTACACTCAAGTAGCGTCTTCCATACACACACACACACACACAAAGACATACACCTTGTCTACACTGACGAAATGCTGCCAAATACCCATAATTGCCCACCCACATATAAGCCCACATAAGAGCACCATTAAATCCGTCCTACAGGAAGGACTTAATAAGTAGTTGCATAAAAACGAACTCAAGCTCTTATCCGGGGGCGGGGGTGGGGGGGTGGGGAAAGAGAGATAGAGAGAGAGAGAGAGATAGAGAGGGATGGGGATGAAAGGAAAAGATAAGAATGCGAAGGAAGATGTTTAAAAAGAATAATTTAAGGCCAGCATAGAAAGAGGTCAGAAAGAAAGACGGGAGGATAAAAGAGAGGAGAGAGTGATAGGGTCAAGATGAGAGAGAAATAATGAGAGAGAAGCTAGAGAAAGGCAAAACGAAGAAGGAGAAGGGCAGAAAATGGAAAGAAAGCACAGAAAGGGAGAAAGAAAGAGAGAGAAGGACGGAGAAAGGGAGAGCTTAAGGAAAGGAGAGAGGGAGAAGATAGTTAGCACAGTAGTAAAGAAGAGAGAAGTAGGACAGAAATAAAAGAGACTGAGAAACAGAAAGGTGGAAAAAAGGGAACAGTCAGAAACAGAGAAGAGAGAGAGAGAGAGTTTAAGATGTAGTGTAGCTGGAGGCACAGAGTGGGTGGTGATTGAAGATGTGAAAAATTCACCAGAGAAAAAGC
The DNA here is from genome assembly GCA_037974365.1 of Hydrocynus forskahlii. NCBI lineage: Eukaryota > Metazoa > Chordata > Actinopteri > Characiformes > Alestidae > Hydrocynus > Hydrocynus forskahlii. The sequence continues at coordinate 12,609 of JBBPCX010015210.1, read as the reverse complement.
TGCTGCCACTGCTGGAGCAACGATGAATATTTTCCCTCCCCACACACACACACACACACACACACACACACACACACACACACACACTTATACACAAACATCAAATATTTTGAACAAACAAAACCCGGAGCATCTGGCAACAACAGACCGAAATAATGCGACCTCAGAAATATTTGCAGCCACCAGACAGCGTCCACATCCCGCACACACTCACACAACTCAACAGAACCCGAAAAACATCAAGACAAAAATAATATTAGTGCGCTCGGAGCCTGCTGACCTTGATGGATGTGGTTGGGGCGGCCGGCAGGCTCTGAGCGCATGAAACTCATTTTTGCCCCAAACTCACTGTGGTTAGTACCATCTACAAAGTGCTAATGTGTGTTTATCATTGTAAAATCTTAGCATTAATTCAGAAATGACCAGCTGTTGCTATGGATACATGCTCAGATCAAATCTGAGGAGACTTTGTGGGCGTACAGTGCAATTAGCCTAAGCATGGCTTCATCAAGACTTGTTGATCAGGCACGGACAGCCACACATGCTGATTAGATTAGCGGTTTTCAGCAGAGAGACCACTAATCACTGCCTGTCATCCTCCACCATGAACACCAGCGCGCAGCTGACTCAAACTGACCAGAATCAGGTTTAATTCACTTTAATTCACATATACGAGGAATCTGTTGAGGTGAGTGATCACATTTAACACAATTAAGAGACCAGGCCAGTAATGTAAGGTTGTTAACAAATATTCAAGAGAAAATATGACACATTACCCAATAAAATTAAATAAGAAGGTGAAATCTGATCGGTACAGAGATTAATATAAGTATATTTTTACAGGTGAAGAGTATGAGCAGCCATACACAAGTGGTAATCATGTATTTAAGACATGTACATTGTTACAGTGATACAATAACTATGCCTACATGCACATCAGTGGTTCAGTGTTTGTCTGAGCGTAACTAATTGATGAATATATAAATAGCACAGTCTGATTGCCATTGTCTTAGTTGGCCTAAGATTAGCCTAATTAAAACATGCAGTCCAGGCAGATACTGGCTGGACTCTGTCCTGTCTGTCATCCTAACTCTAACACAGATAAAGATTTAAAAAACCATGAGCCCAAGTTTACTTTGTCCTTTACTGTTTTGTATAAGCTCCCTTTATACTCTGGTCAGCATTTTAATAAAAAACAAACATAAAGCAGCACTATTTGAACACATCTACACAGTTCACAGAATTAATACTGCTCCCACAGTTTGTACTTCTAGATGCAATTCAATTAAAACGTTCCATTTGGGAGTATTTTCTGGTGTGGAAGGCCATTTTGCTGCTGCTTTGCATTCATCTTGGTTGCCCATTTAAGTGTCAGTGCACAAAATCAACTCATTATGCTAATTTGAGAGGAGCATACTGACCATTAAAATGAGGAAGTGTGATCTAAATAGCAGACCCCAGGACTGACTGTTACTGTTATGACACTGCACAGCAACCTTAATGTCCTGGATAATAGTCCTAAAGACTGCCAGGAGACAGAGGAGTCAGTTACAGTTAAATAGCTAATCTTAAGATTTATTATTCAGTGACTGCAATGAAGCTTATAAGTAGTGCACTCACTTATGCAAGCGAGAAGAACCACATCCCTTAAAACCAGACTGAACCTAAATGGCTAAAAACAATACCAGCAGTGAATGACCACTGCATTACATAGCAATTTAGTGTAAGACTGGAGGTAATCCATGTCTGTGAAATCAGCCTTTTGGGTTGGTTTCCATGCAGGGATTAGCCTTGTCCAAGCCTACACGTTCCCTTAAATGGAAAATTTTTGTTCAGAATGCTGTGCAGTCCTGGACTAAAACAAATATCTGTCCTGGAAACCAGATGTTATATACTGTATTATCTGACAGTTGGTAATTGAATGACATTAAAGTTGGTTGATCTCACATCTTAGACACTAGAGATTAAACTGATCCAAAATCCAGCTCAGTACTAACTGAAAATGTTGGAAAAAGGAACATATGCAATTCTGCCTCTAATCCAACGTGAAATGTCACAGAATCACCTGTAAACATAAAATAAAATGAAGTGAAACCGCGGCTTAAATAGTTTGATAGTTCACATAAGATAAGGTAAGATAAGATAAGATAAGATAAGATAAGATAAGAAAGAACTTTTGCCATTGGGATGCGGCAAGAAAGAATATAAGAAAATAGACAATACATTTTTAAAAAATAAATAGACAATAGACAATTACAAGAACATTATTGTAACACAATTACAGTGTAACACTGACATTGCTGTGTGTAAGATAAAAATAATTTATAAAAGTGACTTGAAATGTTAATGAAATAAAAATAAAAATTCTGATTTTTCTTTTAGTTTTGTTCATTTTTTATGATAATAAGCTGTTTTTTTGTGAGAGGCATGACATGGTGTTTGTATGTGTTATTTTAGATCTTAAGGGTCCCTGTTTCCCTGTACAGATTGGGACCCCGCACATCAACACAGATAACCATAACTAATGCTTTTCATCATCAGAGGACAGTCTGCTATGCCACAGAGTGTCCAACAGAGTGAGATACGCAGTACTTTCACAGAATAGGATTATTACAAAACACAGGCTTGAATAAGCACACAAGTAGAGAGTCTATAAACCCCATATAACCCTTATTTTAAAAAATCACTCTTAGGAATAGTGGGGGAATAGGAGCAGACTGGGAAATTATAAATGAGAGAGAGAGAGAATCAGAGACAGAGACAAAGAGAGAAAAAGAGACAGAGAGAGAATAGTAATAAACAGAGCAACAGGTGACTTTTCTCTTTCATCCAGCATCTTTGTCTCTCTTTCTCTCCCTCTCCCTCTATCTCACTCTCTCTGTGTGTGTGTGTGTGTGTTTGTGTGTGTGAATGTATGTATATGAACAAATACGGTGCAAAGACACACCACACATATAGATACACACAAACACGCACACACACTGCCACACACACTGCCACATCCATGTTGCCATGACAACAGCGCTTCCAAGGTAACAGGCAGGAAAAGAGTGAGTGTGTGAGTAGAGTGATAAATACCCAAAACATGTGCACTTCAGACATCAGACACAGACACACACACGCACACCACCGTCATAAAATACTCTCAGTCACTGATAGAACCAAATTTATGAGTGTATGTCTGAGCGACACACAACAGCAACAGATGTCAGGTGTAGAAGTGAGAGGTGCGTGTAAGGCATGAGATCAGAGAGATCTACTTGTTGCATGAGTGGATGCAAAGTAAACACAGAGAAACACAAAGGCTCATCTTCCTGAAAGACCACATGTCTACATGAGTCCTTCTGTACATTCTCAGTGTTCATACTGATGTGTCAGGGCATGTGTGGATAACACTGTAGACGTCAGATCATGTGTGTGTGACTGTATGTGAGTGTCTGTGTGTCCTACCTCTGGACGGCTGCCTCTGTCTGGTCTGCATGGTCAGTGTGCCAACCACTGCACCCATGTTGTCGCCGTGGAAACAAGCGTGTCTGAGTGGATGTTGCTCTAGAACATGTGTTTCACTCACTCATTCGCTCTCTTTCTCTTGCTCTCTCTCTCTCCGTCTTTCCCTCATTCTTTCTTCTTTCTGCCTGACGTCTCTACCTTCCTCGCTTTGCTCTCCTCTTCTTACACTCTCCAAGTGATGTTGAACCCCTCCTCTCTCTCCCTCTCTTTCTCTCCCACTCACTCACTCACTCTCACTCTTTCTCTTTCTCTCTCTCTCTTGGTTTCTCTCTCTCTCTCTCTCTCTCTCTCTCTCTCGGTTTCTCTCTCTCTCTCTCTCTCTCTCTCTCTCTCTCTCTCTCTCTCTCTCTCTCTCTGTCTGTGTGTGTATCTCTCTCTCTCTCTCCCACCTTCTTGTTGAGTGCTGGTGTCAGGCAGGGTGAATCAGGATCGGAGAGCCACTTTAGTTCACACACACAGACACAGACAGACAGACACCCACACACACACACACAAACACACACACACAGGGGACTTACATAGACGTGCCAATTGAAGGACTTCCATAACCCTAATTATTACCACTCAGATTGACATAAAATACATGTGCAGAGTCTTAAAGTCTCTTGTCAATCACTCAGTGAGTGAGAAAATGAAAAAAGGAGGAAGGGGGGTTTAAGGAAAGACAGACAAAGGGAAAGAATGTCACATGCATCAGTCACGTGACGTGCATGAGGCACAGGAAGTGACACGCGTCACAGGGTATATAAACAGGTTACTCTCTGCACTCTGTCATTGAGTCTCATGCCAGATCAACTCCAGCTCATCTCTACTGGTACCGTGAGAACTATACCCACTAATATACCCACTGTGTATGTGTGTATGAACGTTGGTTCCCGGTGGGAATCTTAACCCCCTTGGGGGGCATTCTCAGATTAATGTGCGTGGTTTACCAACTCGTGTGTATCCGCGATTTGTTTCTTCCGTTCTTGGTTCAGGTCCGTTCTTGTCTTCCTCCATGACAGAGTCCCAAATGGTGAACCCAGCAGACTTAGCCGCCTTGGTTGACATGGTGAACCAGACTTGGCTGCTGTGAAATCGGCGTCCCAGGAGGCGGTCCAAACCCCTTTATCATCCTATGTGTTTCCTAAGATATCACTTCCCAACAAGTGGAATGGTGTAGACAGGAAGTGCGATGTGGAGCCGGGGAACTCAACCGGAGCCGGGGAACCCTTGCAAATAGGGCATGCCTCCCTGACTACGGTGGAACAACGTTATCATAAAGGCCTCTGTGCCTATTGCACTTCCCCCGAACATTATTGTGCCGTCTGCCCTCTCCCCACAGAGCCTACAACCTGGCCATCAAACTCCAACCTGGCACTGTACTGCCCCGCTGCCATCTATTTTCTCTATCTGCAGGGGAGCAAAAGGCCATGGAAGAGTATATTGCTGAGGGACTGCACCATGGGAACCATCTGGCCTTCATTCTCCCCTCCACCGCGGGGTTCTTCTTTGTAAAGAAGAAAGATGGGGGTCTCCGTCCTTGTGTCAACTATAGGGGGCTCAACAAAATCACTATAAAGAACCGTCATCCACTCCCTCTTACGAACACCGCCCTGGGTGCTCTCTCTGGTGCCACCATCTTTACCAAACTGGACCTAGGGAGCAACCACAATCTCTTCTGCATCCGAGAGGGCGATGAGTGAAATATGGAATTCATAACTCCCACCGGCCACTACGAGACCCTGGTTTGGACTGTGCAATAGTCCAGCGGTATTCCAACAGTTTATAAATGATGTTCTCCGTGACAAGCTGGGTCGATGGTGTTTCACATATTTGGACAACATCCTCATCTACTCAAGAACCATTGAGGAACACACCCAGCATGTCATGGCAGTTGTCAAGAGGTTGCTGGCCCATCAGTTGTTCTGTAAGTTGGAAAAGTGCACTTTCCACCAGTGGTCCACCACATTGGTTTTGTCATCTCCCCCCAAGGTGTGGCCATGGATCCCCAGAACCTGGATGCTGTGCGTAATTGGCCTGCCCTCACCAAACCCTCCAGGACACCCTTCAACTTCAACACCGAAGCCATTCAAGCCTTCCACCATCTTTGTCGTCTGTTCACCTCTGCACTCATCCTCCTTCATCCAGACCCTTCCAAGCCATTCGTTTTGGAGGTGGACGCCTCCAATGTGGGCGTAGGAGCTGTCCTCTCCCAGCGAGGTCCAGACCAGAAACTACATCCCTGCAGTATCTTCTCTACCCTGCTGCAATATGGGGTAGGGGACCATGAGCTTTTGGCCATCAAGTGGGCTCTAGAGGAATGGTGTCACTGGCTCCAGGGCGGTGGTGACCCGTTCACAGTCTGGACCACCAGAACCTGATCACTATACAACAGGCCAAGCAACTCAACCCCAGGCAGGTGTGGTGGGTTCTATTCTTTGAGAAATTCAACTCTTACCTCCCAGGGTCGAAAAACACCAAGGCTGATGACCTCTCCCGTCAACATCAATGGGAGAGCCCCCGGGAGGACCTGTCCTACCACCTCATCTCATCATGTCACCTCTCCGGTGGGAGTTAGAAGATAAAGATTGGAGCCCCCTCCGGTAGGCACCCCTCCTGGCCGTCTCTTTTGTCCCTACTGGTCTACGCTCCAACACCCTCCAGTGGGCCCACTCCTCCACCATCACTGGCCATCCAGGCATCTCAAGGACTCTCACCCTCGTCCAACGCGCCTTCTGGTGGCCCAGCATGGCTGCGGCAGGGCCAAGTCTACTAACCAACCCACTCCAGGGGACCTTCAACCTCTCCGCTGTCCCTGGTCGCACATCGCGCTGGAGGGTGGTTAGATGGGTGGTTAGGGGGGCAGGGAAGGTTGGGTGGGATGGGGGGGTGGGAGTGTGGTTGGGCAATGGGGAGGGAGTGGGGGGGTCGTCTGCCTACTCCTGGAGCTGGTGGCTGGCACCTGAGCTCTTAGCCTGCGATCACAGGGGCCCAAGTCTGGGCCCCCCCACCTCCTCTTGGGGCTGGGGCAGGGCCCTTCTGGGGCGTGCAGCTAGGGTCCCCCAGCCACTGATGGGACCGCGGGGTCCTGCGGCCTCCGGGGCTGCTTGGTCTCCCTTGAGTGCCAGGGCGGCGTGGTTGTGGCCCCTCACCCTCAGTGTAAAACATTCCATGACAAACTCGGACATTACATGCACACTCACACTTACACATATACATACACATAGGCACATGCACACACGTATGCACACACATGTACACACACAAGTCCACTCACACATACACATACACACACACACACACACACTCACTCATACACATGCATACATATAGGCACAGGCACACACTTATACACGCACATGCACACAATTAAATGCACACACTTATATACACATACACACATGTGCACACACATACACAAACATACACTTATGCACACACTCATACACACATATGTACAAACAAACACACACCCACTCACACAGGCACACACATGTACGCTCTTGCATATGCATACATACACACACGCACACAGGTATAGGCATATACATACTTAAACAAAAAACTACCCAGAATCACAGGTTTCTGTGTGCTGTTACAGCATTGACCGTAGGTGTGTATGTTGTCTCTGCGCTGTTACAGTGTTGCCGCAGATGTGTATGTAGTTTTTGCATTGTTATTGTTGCCGTTGCTTTGTATTTTGTTCTGTGTTGGTGTGGCTGGTTCTTGTTTTAAAGATGCAGCATTCGGAGTGATGACACAGTGGCAGCAGTTTTCACTTGGATCTCTTCTTTGTCTTTCCCCATTTGCTCTCTGTCTGTTGGCTCATTTCCTGTTCTCTTTATGTTCACTTGTATCTATTTCTCTATTTTTCTCTACCCCTGTCTGATCGGGCTTAATTACAAATCAAATGAATAAATAAATAAATGAATAAAAAGTTCAGATAACAAGAGGGGGTTATAAAGTTAAAGCCCCACTTGGCAAAGCAAAGGTGTCTGGCGCATCATGGCACCCAGCTTCACATTCTGCTTGCTAAGATGCCCGACACAACAAGTTAAAAAAAAAAAAAACACATACGAATTAGTGCTAGAGCATGTAGTCCGATTGCATGGATTGACCAGGGACATCATCTTGGCCCCAGTTCACTGCCAAGTTCTGGAGAGCCTTCTGCCATCTGATCAATGCCGACCAGTCTATCTTCCGGCTACCACCCTCAGACTAATGGTCAGACAGAGCGGACCAACCAACAACGGGAGCACTTCCTGAGATGCTTCGTCGCAGACCATCAGTGTTCCTGGGCCCGCTACCTCATTTGGGTAGACCTTTCTCACAATCTCCTCACCTCGTTAGCCACCAGCCTCAGCCCATTTGAGGTTTGCAACAGTTTCTAGCCTCCAGTGTTCGAACATCAAGAACCGGAGGCTGATGTACCATGGGCCCAACAGTTGATCCGCAGGTGCCAGTGGCTCTGGCAGCAAGCCCACCTTGCCATCCAGTGAGCCAACGAACACTACACCAACCAACATTGCTGCTGGCACCCCCCCGGGATGATTGTTCCACGTCAGTGTCAGTGTCAGTCCAAGAAGCTCATCCCAAGATTCATCGGGCCATACAAGATCACACAACGGATTAATCCTGTCACCTTTCAGTTGCCTGCCTCCCTCCGGGTCCATCCTGTTTTCCATATGTCCCAGTTTAAACCAGTCTTCTTCTCTCTTTTGTCTCCCCAGGAACCTGCTCCTCCTCCGCCCAGGATCATTGACGGTGGTCCTGCCTATACTGTCCTCCACAGTTACAGAACCATGATTCTATATATCTTGACAATGTATATCTATGATTAAAAACGATAAGTGAATCAAACCTCAGTCTCCAGTGAGTACAGAGTGCAAAGTTGACAGATATTGAATGATATTGAAAATTTCCCACAGCCCTCGTTCTATCATACAGTCCAAAAAGTGCAATTGATGAATGTAGGATAACCAATCTGTCATGGGTCCTACCCGTCTTCAGGCACTTTAGGCAGGCACAGACGCACCAGTCATAGTCGAAATGTTCCATCTTTATTTTTATACAAAACAAAAACTGGCCTGAGAGCCAGGATTAGGAGACAGGATTAACTCAAAGCAAAGAGATGGGATGAACTCACACAAGGAGATGGGATTCACTAAAGCAAAGAGAAGGGTTGACCGACAACTAAAACATAACCTCTGGAACTTAAATACACTAGAGACTCAAACATGAACTAATCATAAAACATAATCACTAAACTCAAAACACAAAACAGCTGACACATGACAAAGGACACAAACATCACCCAAATTCAAAATAAAAGTCTCCTGCACACAAAACACAAAAACCCCAACTTAAACACAAAACCCGAACTTAAACAAGGGTGGCCTATAGTAACTGAACCAAGACCTGACAGTACACCCCCTCCTAAAGCACACCAACAAAGCACCCACTGACCACCCAAACACCACAAAGGCGGAGGAGGGGGAGGGGGAGGCAAAGGGAAGCTTCCCATGAGCCCCACCCAGCCGTTTCTCATAGTACTTCATCCAGGCCGGCGCTCCGCATGGCCAGGTCGGCCCAGGTGTGTCCCATGGGACTCTTCCCTTTGAGAGTCCCCGTTCACACTCTTGTGGCCCCCTACTGGGCGTCCCTCACTGTCCTCAGGGGCGGAGCCCCCTACCAGGAGCCCCTCACTGTCTTCTGGAGTGGAGCCCCCTACCGGGAGCCCCTCACTGTCCTCTGGAGTGGAGCCCCCAACTGGGAGCCCCTCACTGTCCTCTGGAGTAGAGCCCCCTACCGGGAGCCCCTCACTGTTCTCTGGAGAGGAACCCCCTACCGGGAGCCCCTCACAGTACTCTGGAGTGGAGCCTCCTCCGGGGAGTCCCTCTGCAGGGAGCCCATCGCTGCCTCCCTGGGCAGAGGCCCTTCTTCCTGGATCATAGCACCTGTGGGAGGCTACTTCCTGGCCCCCAGGCCCAAGTCTCCCCCGGGGAGCCCCACTGGAAACCTCCACAAGCCCTGTACCTGCCCCAAAATTTCAGGGGAAGACCCCTACCCTTGGGGTTTCAGGCCCTGCTGGAGGGGTAGAAGGCCCCTCAACTGTGGCTAAAGGCCCCTCCACTGCAGCTAAAGGCCCCTCTAAGGGCTTTTCTGCAGCTAATAGCCCCTCTCTAGCCTCTCTAGGCCCCTCACGGGCAGCTACAGGCCCTTCACGGGCGGCTATGGCTACAGGCCTCTCAGCTAAGGCTGAGGCTACAGGCCTTTCGGCTAAGGCTGAGGCTACAGGCCTTTCGGCTAAGGCTGAGGCTACAGGCCGAGGCTAAAGGAATGTCGGCTAAGGCTGATGCTACAGGCCTATCGGCTAACAGCTGACACATGACACAAACTTCACCCAAATTCAAAATAAAAGTCTCCTGCACACAAAACACAAAAACCCCAACTTAAACACAAAACCTGAACTTAAACAAGGGTGGCCTCTAGTGGCCACCCACCGTAACTGAACCCAGACCTGACACAATCAGATTTCATGTTTTGAAATGTTCCCAAGCCCAATTAACCTCAGCTGTTTATAGGGGTTAATAGCTTGGCAATGACAAGCCAGTCAATGGTATAGACTGACTAATTCAACCCTTTAGACTATTTTAAATAATTTAGTAAGAAAACATAGTTACACAGGCTTTTCAGTCAGGTAGCTAAATCCTTTCAAAGCAGAAAACTGGCTAAAAGGTTCAAACACTACTGTGGACATCATATTATTAGTTTCTGTGAAATTAAATTAAAGTTTGTTAACTGGAGATCTGATGTGCACTGTTACTAAATGTAATGTGCTAAATATTTATGTTTATGCAAATTGTATTAAAAACAAAAAACAAGAGAAACACTCAAGATGAGTCAGGGACGGACTGGCAATCTGTGCGTTCTGGAAAAGAACGGCTGTCCGGCAGCCATCGGCCTGTCTTTCTCAGCCAAGACGCAGACCTCTGCCAGCTGGTGAAGAAAGTCCAGGCTGTTTTTTAGTCCCAGTCTGCCCCTGTTCTGAGTACAGCATATTTAACAATCCCAAAAGTGTTTTCTTTGTGTTCTCAGACAGTACAAAACATTTATACAGTTATATTTTATATGGAAATGTAGCTGAATTTACGTTCATATTTATGTTACAAAATTTGTCAATTATATTTCCTTAATAATTTAGCACTAAAATGCATGAAGAATTATATTTTGCCACGAAAAAAGCAAAAGAAATGTGGAGGATATCTGCAGTTTCCCCAAATTTGCTGGAGTTTTTGCTAACAATTATTAGTTCGGTTCTAAGAAAAAATGACTGAATCAAAAACACTTTAATTTAATTTTAAATTCAGCTTAATACATTAACGAAAATGTAAAGATAAACCTGTATCCGTACTGTACGGATTACACTGAACTGCCATCTCCCACAATTAATTCATGCAAGCATGTTTTCTTTGGTATGTGCTGCCGTTTTCTTTGGTATAAGCAGGTAAATACAGTAATAATTTAATGTAATTTTTTAGTACTAAACATACAGTAAAATGTACGGGTAATCACCAATATTTTTTATAGCTCAATAATTTACTCTTCATCAGCAGTGCATCTTATTCAGGTGCTGCTTATTTCTTGATATTTCATCATAATTGTCATATATATATATATATATATATATGAAATGTATATATACTGGCTCCAATGAGCCTTTGCGGGGCAGGTTAGTGGCCAGTTGGCCCAGTTATGTGTGTTTTTGTGAGTGATAGAGGGGGGTATAAGTGTGTTGTGTAGTTATTGTATTAGTGTGTGTTTTAATGTGTGTTACTTTGTGTGTTTGAGCCCTTCTCGCTAGTCACCCTCCTCCAGAGTGTTAGCTGCCAGAGTGGGGTGACAGGTGAGACGAGGGCTTTGTCGTTGAGTTGGGTAATACACTGGGGTTATGCCAGTTGGGGGCATAGTACACCCTGCTAAGTTTGCATTTGGAGGCTGTGAAGCCGAAGAATAAAAAGACTCCTGCTTGAAGATCAGTGTGTCTTCGCATTCTCTCTCTCATGGTCACCACAATATGTATATATTTTCAACAAGGTCAAGATATATTATCAAACTTATGCAAATACTTGACAATAAAAATAATCTAAACACTTATAAATTAACACAGATATCAAAATGCCAAAGGCATTTGGTCCAATCCGGTAAATACTGTTTCTAAATATTCTAGGACTGTAATGTTCAGCGGTCAAAGGGAAATGGCTGTGTTATGATATGATGATGATTGATAGGGTGATAGTACTACATAAGAGTTTCATAAGAGAATTTATGGCCATTAATAGCTAAACAGCACACTACGCTGAGGTTCTGTAAAAAAAATCTGTGCAGGTGAGCTGTGACATTTTTGATCAGCATGATGTGTCCACCCAAAAACCCAAAGTTTTATTCAGCTGCTGAGTTCACTTAAATAAGATCTTCTGCAAACATCTGACAGAATGACTGCATGGGTTATTATACGGCAGATAAAAAACCTCTCTATCTTGAACTTGTAAGTCATGATTTGCCACTTCCATCACTCTATCTTCAGCCTCCATCAGTTTCTCTGTTCCTCCACACTCTTCTGACTCTGTTGAAGGGAAAAATTTAATTTCCTCCAGATGGGGCTGATCATTTGATCTTTTACACTGAGCTCAAGCTCAGAGGGGCGTTACCTTTTAGGATGCCTTTGATTCCAACTTTAATGTCTTTGCCATCTTTGCTGCAATAATCGTTATTAAAGATTTCATTGTGAAGAAAATGTTTCTGATCAGAGCTTTATCCAGTCCCATTAAAAATCCAAAACCCATTCCTGACTCACACTGCACAGCATCCGATACCCAACTGAACAGGTCTTTACAACTATGCGCACAGACACTCAAACAATGAGGGCAATTTTCAAACTACTTGGATGATGCTCCAACACGTTTGATTAGGCTCAGATTATGGTTCAAAACAAACAATGACTTTTTTTTAGTGCTGTCAAGCGATTAAAATTTTTGATCTAATTAATTACATGGTGTGGCGATTAATTAATCTAATTAATTGCATTTAATCGCACATACATACAGACTTACAGCA
>JBBPCX010015152.1:0-17384 GCA_037974365.1 Hydrocynus forskahlii | reverse complement strand
GATCTCAAGACCTTTCTTTTCAATGAATATTTCCCTTCCACCATGACTATGTAATAAGGATTTGTGTGTATGTTTTTTTCTTGCTATGTAAAGCGACCTTGGGTTTGTGAAAGGCGCTATATAAATGTAACTTATTATTATTATTATTTATTACCATGTAATTACATGAGTTTATCCTAATGTAGTTATGTGAAAAGGTGTTGTTAGTATAATTTCATGGGCTGCACCGGTGGTTACATAGTTGCTACATGTATTATTAATATGTTACCAGACAGTCTATACAGATCTGTAATATTTGGGACTTTATTAAAGTCAGCCAAAGGGTTTTTAAACACATACTTTTGGCTAAATGTACCTTACAGTGTAACTGGAAGTAGCTGTAGAAAGGATGAAAAGGGTCTGTCTACAGAGTCATATTCCAGTTGTTTTTCTTGCCTGGAGAACAATTTGGCAGCCGAAAGCTAAAAGTCATCATTAGATTGTAAAGAGGACTTGTCATCTTCTGCACTGGACTTCTCCTCAGCATGTTGAAGCATACTGGGAGTAAATATTTATCTAAAATAATTTTTTAATTGCAATTGGAAGCCAGTCTCCCTTACTCCTTGCCAAACCTACTTGTCATTACGTAATGAACAGCTTCAGAAGCTGACAGAAGTGAAAAGCTTTCCTGCTCTTTTCAAGTGCAATATAGACTAGTTGACCTTAAGATTTCAAGAGAAATAATTTCAGAAGAAAATTCTCTCATATTCCAAAAGATTACCAAAAGACCTCCTCTAGTCCACAGCTGGGCAGAACTTTAGCACCATTACTATTCTCCCAAGGACTTGGATGACCCACCAAATATCAATGCAGGAGCATATTGTAAAATCCTCAGAATAATTCAAGGGTTACATTGAAGGAGTTGCAGTCATCCCCTACAGTAACTGTGTTGATATATGTTTTCATGAGTCTACTCTATAAACATTCTGAACAAATGTAGAGCCAATGGTAGATTACCAGTGAGGAAATAAAGAGATGTTGCCTGAAGACTGGATGTTCTATACTCTTAGGACTAAAGGTTCCTAAATGGTTCTTGGCTTTCATTGTATTAGAACATTTACATGATATAAAGACTCCATCACCATAAAAAATTACGTATCTCATTTCTAAAAGGTTCTTCTTTGAACAATCGTTTATTGAAGGGTCTTTAGGAAATTCAAACATGCACTTCGCACCGTCTCATTCCTCTTCTAAAATCAGAATTATTTTGCTGCCTCGGACCTATGATTGCAAACATTAATGGATCAATTAATTTTGTATATCAATAAAGTTGTATAAGGAAGTTCTACCACTGATTGTTCAGTTGAAAGGTTAGGTCTTACAAGATGACATTAAATCAACAGTGGAATGGCTCTGGCTGATAAAACCCCTCGTTCTTGAAAGTCTGGATGTCAGTGCTGATATGCATAGTCTGATGTAAAAATCCCAGAAATAATCTAAAAATCTTTGTTATTTTAAGTACAGCTCCCCACATCCTAATCAGTTCATTAAGCACAATGTTGCAAAGTGACAGTAAGATTGTAGAGCCAAAGGAAGTTCCTGCTTCAGGACCACAGGAGTAGACAGCTCATTTTAACGTTTAGTTTAAGGCCACCGAGGATTTCAGCACCTCACGGAAAGACAGCTCCTCTTAAACTTTAGGGAAAAGGTTTTCAGCACTGAAAATAAGGACAGCTCCTCTTACTGTTTTTTTTTTTTTTTAAGCCAGGACCGATTTCAGCCACAAAGTGCTGGACAGCCCGCCAAAGCCAGGATGTAATAATTTATTGGATGTCTGAAGCTGGTCACATTTGTCCTAATTCAATTCAAAACACTTCTTCTACTGGAGAGCAGTATGGAGTGTTTCTCTAATTCATCCTGCACTCAGCCTAATGATGCATACACACACACACATACGCACACACACACACACACACACACACACACACACACACACACACACACTGATACATACAGAGTAGTTCACTCTCTACATAAGCCAGCATTTCACTTGTAACGAAACAAGTGGCACTTTATTACAAGGCAATTATAGATTTAATTCTCTATTTCTCTGTCAATAGGCATCATAAAAACGTGTAGATAGAGCCCATATAACCAACCTAATGGGTCTGATATTGGATGGCAAGGACCATAAACTAAGATTATATACATTGCCTACGATGTCTAATCACATCACTCCATAAACTGATTTTGTTTACCCGCAGTGGATGTATACACTGACTTATCCACTGAGCAATATAATTTGCAATAAGTGATCTGAAATCTGCTGTGTTGGTCAGTTGGTGGAGCCCTTGACACCCAGTGGAACGGCACCCAATCAGGCTCAGCTACGAATCCTGAAGGAGACAGAGCTCAAGAGGGTGAGAATCCTGGGCACTGGAGCCTTTGGCACCGTCTACAAGGTAAAAACTGCCCAGTTGTATGCAAACTTTTACACAGTGAGTGTGTGCAGTTTGCACATGGTTCCTAGTTGTTTTCTGGGTGTGGTTTTCTGTCAGGGTATCTGGGTTCCAGAGGGTGAGAGTGTGAAGATTCCAGTGGCCATAAAGCTCCTCAATGAAGTTACAGGACCAAAAGCCAATGTGGAGTTCATGGATGTGAGTTTATCAATTCAAAATTCATTCTAGTATGCCTGATAATTTAGCCAGTTCTTAAAACTCCTTCAAGTAAAAAATCTGTGTACATTGCTCTGAATAGGTCATTTTTATTGGGATTGTTCTGGGAACAGTAGTATTATGCATTGTGCGACATGTTCCCTTTATTAAGTTGAAATGTCTTTAAAGTTCTCCTGGACTGACTAAGAGATAAGAAAGAAGGAAGAGGTTTCGACCCAGTTTGTTGTCTTGCTGCTGAAGACTAGCCGTGCATTTTGATTCCAAGGAAGAAAGGAACACTTAGATATCCCTCCACTCTCAGCCTTGGGGAAGTCCCTGCTGCCTTCCTGAAGGGCATTCTGTTTCTCTGAGCTGTAGATAGAAGATTCTGCCTTTACAGCAATATCAGCAAACTTCAAATTTCACACTGAAAAAGCAAAGACTTCATATTTCAAGTTTTTTTTTTCTAGTAGTGTTGTCAAAACTTGGTAGATAATCAGAAGTTTAACTACATCATCCAGCAGATCCAACCAAAGTGGGGGTTCAACTTGAGAGACCCTCCTACAAGCTGCCAAAGTAGAATTTGCATTTGTGACAAGTTTGTGGTTTCTGGTGCAACTTCAAAACCTTTGTCTGCAGATAAAAGACAAGATTTTCTTACACACACACACACACACACACACACACACACACACACACATATATACATATACAACTCTTTCCCTCTCCCTCATGGGCTTTGTGATTGCGTCTGGCAGTTTTGTCTGCTGTTTACTGCTAACTGGGCAGGAGTCCATCACCCAGGCCTTGCTCGAAGCAGAAGCTCACTCCTCAGCCATAACGTGATATTTAATAAAGTTTTAAACACAGCCTCCCACACACAGCCGAATCAGAAACACCATTTGTGCCATGAAGTCTCTCACCATCAGTGTTGTAACAGAGAACACAGTGTTTGAATACTGACCTGTTTAAGGAGATGGTGATGTAAGCTGCTTATTTCTGCTCTTTTTTCTGTTTTTGTCTATCTCTCTGTCTGTCTATCTATCTATCTATCTATCTATCTATCTATCTATCTATCTATCTATCTATCTGTCTATCTATCTATCTATCTATCTATCTGTCTATCTATCTAGCTATCTATCTAGCAGCAGTTAACATCAACTTCATCTCTCTTAATTGTTTTTTACAGAGTCAGTAAAATTCACGCGTGGTTGATGAATCATTACTCCAAACAGCCTCTTCTTCCAAACACAGACTAATTTGTGCAAAATTGTTCTTTGCCTTTGAATAGAATTTAATTACAATACATATCATATTCATTTGAGCAAGTTTAAATAAGTCACATGTAGTAACCAGGTGTAACAGGATCTAAGATTTCAGTTGAGAGAAACAGAGTTGGCTGAGTCTCCAGATATAGAGCTTGTGGTTCGGCTCCAGATTTCATTGCTTTGAGGTGTCACCTTTGAGGCAGTACCCACTTTCTATGTACAGTTTGCCTCAGTCAACTCTGAGCTGTTATTACTGCTGATCACCTGCTGATAAAGCAAAGATAATCTCCTGTTGGTGTGACGAGACAATAAAATAGCTGTATTTTTGTCAGAACAGCACTACTCACCGGAAACTGTGTTCTTTGTTGAAGCCCTGATCTCCACTTCTCCCCCTGTCCACCAGGAGGCGCTGATCATGGCCAGTATGGAGCATCCTCACCTGGTGCGTCTGCTGGGAGTGTGTCTGAGCCCCACCATCCAGCTGGTGACCCAGCTCATGCCGCACGGCTGCCTGCTGGACTACGTTCACGAGCACAAGGACAACATCGGCTCCCAGCTGCTGCTCAACTGGTGTGTGCAGATCGCAAAGGTGAGAGCGCCTCTCACTTGTTATAAGTAGATAGCATATCAGACATTTTTTTTGGAAGCCGCTTCCTTGTGGCTTCACTTTGTTGGTATACAGTTAGAGACTGCTTATGGGTGCCCAAGTCCAGTTCTGGAGGGGAGGTGCGGTATCCAGCACAGAATGGTAATTTCCTTGCTTAATCACACCTAGTTCAACTCACCTGCTAATTGGTAGGTTTAATGAGTGTATTTGAGGTGGTGAAACAACCAAATTGTGTTGCACACCAGTCCTCCAGGACCAGCTTTGGGTAGCACTGCTGTTACTCATCTGTAATTTGAGTTTGACCTCCTTTAGCCCTTTTTAATAATTAATTACTGTTCACTTGGTTCTATATTCTGGGTTCGCATAAATGGTCGGTGTTTCTTCAAAGTGCACCCAAATTGTGGTTGTGGCAGGGGAAGCGTGGCTTTGCTCTACAGGAGGTTAACCTAACTCTACAGTTAACCTACATGGTAGATGTTTCTTCAAAATCACTTATAAGGTGGATGTTTCTTCAAAGTGCACCTACATGGTAGGTGATAAACTGTCCAAAGTACGTAGCAGCAAGGTAATCTACCCAGTGTATATGGTCAGAGATGTGAAGCCTCAGCACTTGCCTTTCTGAGTCACTCTTCCCAGCTTGGTGTTTTGTTTTTCAACATCTCTGCTGATCAATAGACCCTCCTGAAGCCCTGCTCACCGCTGCTGTGCTGGCGATATTCTTCACTAGCTTGAGCTCTCATCCGTAATGTAGCTTCACCGGCCAAGAAAACTTTTTATGTTTTTCTTACCGGGGTCCAGTCCCCAGGACATCAGGCCCTCAAATCGTCCGTGAGACGGCCCTGCCGCTTTCCCCCAGTGTGCTCCACCGTTCTCTTCAAGTGTCCTGCTGCATGAGCGGCCTCCTGTAGAGCAAAGCCACGCTCTCCCTGCCTTCTGGCACGTTCTGAAAGGCCGGAGCCATGGGGGGCAAAATTTGATTCAGCATGGGGGATTTTCAAAGCTGGTGCTGTGTCACGGCACACAATGCAGGACATGTCTGTGAATTAGATACATGGATTGAGTGGTGCTACAGACAGAAAACAACAAGGTGTGCTACTGTTCAAAAGTTTGAGATCGCTTGCTGTATTGTTGATATCCAACAAGATTTCAAATCAGAGTGTTTGCAGTGTAACTGTATTGCAGAGGCCAGTTGTGACTTTTAGAACTAGGCCTAAATATCAAAACATGAAGATATAACAAAGAAAAAATGAGGAAAATCCCATATTTGAAGCATGTAACAGAAATATGAACAAATAAGTGAGCTTATACATTACATTTCTACAGTGACTCCTTCAGTCAGTTCATAGACTGATGTTGCTTACCAGCTGAAACAAACCCACTGGTTGGGCTAGGGATCATATTCACAGTCAGTGACATATCTTGAACTTACAGAGGGCCCCACTAACCAATTTAAAGATTTCTCATTCTAATTAGGTCGCACAGTTAATCTGTCACAGTAGCTTATCTGTCCATCTCTTGAAGTCCTAACCGGTTTGTGCATTTCAAGAATTTAACCCTATTGTTTCCCAACAAAACATAATAATATAACAGTAGTACTGCAGACAAATCTGACTGAAGCTCTGTTGAATAAAAATGAATTAAAGATACATATTTTCTGGAATCATTCATTAGGCCTCTGAACACTCAGATGGTCCTAAGGTTCTTGTGAATGCAAAAACATATTTTGGATCAAAAATAGCAAACCCATATGTAGCAATATGGGGAAGGTACTCGCATAAAAGTTTTTTGGTTAAATTCATAGAGTAAAAGTTTTTTCAGCCAGTGTAACTTTGATGCTAAAAAAGCAGCTTGTAAAAGTTTCATGAACATCAGGCAATTTAAAGATCTTATACCGCCGGATGAGTCTTTTTTTGCAGCATACCAAGGCAGCAGATGGTGATATAACCTTAAACCATTTAGCATTGGTGGCCGATCAGAAGCCTTGAATGGGGGATGTCATTACCAGAGACAGTTTCCGTGTTGTCTTGTCAAAAAATTCTACCTTTAAGTTTATACAGTTTACAACACCAATAATGATGAGCAATAGGCAAATAATATGCATAATCAGAGAAAAATATATTTTATTTAAATGAGAAGAGCCTAGATGGATAAGTAGATCTTTAGAGATGCATAGAGCCGGTTTACACAGTCAGGTTCTAACACTGAGAAATGCTACAGTGAAGCAGGACACAGGCTACTTCAGGTCGTGCCGTGCTCACAGTTTGTGGTGATTCTGGACAGTGCTGATGTTTCCTAGCTTCAGATAGCATTCTGCAAACTGCAAAAAAGGCATTTTAGAATCAGATAACTTTATTGATGTAATAAAGTTATCTGATTGCTTACGTAATGACAGCTAAGACACAAATACCCAGAGTCGCGACATACACTCATATTAAAAGAGCTTTTAAGATATGAATCACCGTGAACCAGTGACCCGAACGCAAGATAGCACAGATAAACCAGCGTCCCTAATGCTAGGTAGCACAGAAGACCGTGCAGAAGCACACGGTAGCACATTTCGACTGGTAGCATGTTTCTACAGAACACCGGACTGGGTTAAAGTCACATGGTGCGATTAATCAGCGCTCATTTTTTTTATGCATTATTTTTTGTGTGGTTAATTGATTGAAATTAACGTGTTAATTTGACACCCCTAGTATAAACATGCCAAAACTTCTAACAAGGTAGTAGTAGTTTGTATACATTGGGCATTGTAGATGAAAGCCTAATGTAAACACACCACATACTGTGATGTCATATGAGTGGCACACAGTATGACACGAAACGGTCCGTTTTTCAAAATCTTCGTTTTTCTTCTCCACACAAACGCAGAAACGCAGTTTTTAAAAATCGGCAATTTGGCCGTAGTTTTCAATGACCCATTTTCAGTGACCCAAAACACTGTTTACATGTGGATGAAAGGCCAAAATGCATAGAAAAATCTCTGTTTTCAGAAACACCCATGGGCATATGGACATGACCTAAAAAGCCT
The DNA here is from genome assembly GCA_037974365.1 of Hydrocynus forskahlii. Classification (NCBI taxonomy): domain Eukaryota; kingdom Metazoa; phylum Chordata; class Actinopteri; order Characiformes; family Alestidae; genus Hydrocynus; species Hydrocynus forskahlii. The sequence continues at coordinate 9,845 of JBBPCX010015152.1, read as the reverse complement.
TTGATTACAGATGTGGAACGTGGAACAATGCACGATGTCCAAAATGTGTTATCTCTAACTGGCATAAATGAGACTCACTATGCTGACGAATCCAAAATGGTTTTCAGTCACAAGGGTGCTTTTAGAGAAAACATCAAAGCATGTAAACTGATCATTTTAAACATCTATTAATATTGTAATATATCCAATAAATTGCAAACATACTGATGCCCAAAATGTTACACGCACTCATAGATGAAGCAAACAACATTGCTTATCTCAATACACCTGCCCATGTTTGGTGTGTATTAGATGGTATGTGGCCAGTCAGGTCTTGGTGTTGCACTACAACTGGACCTTAGAGCAATTGTAGCCAGTTGCCAAAGGACAACTCTTAAGGTTCCAATTTCTTTCATGTCATATGGTTGGGCAGGCTCCAGAATAAACTGGGGGAAGAAGACAAGCTGGATAATGTTCTGCTGACAGTTTTGGTATACCTTTGAATGTCAGGCTGATACCTGCCACGTACTGACATTGCAGTGGAGTGGGAACATCCCTTCATGGCAATGATATTCATCACTGACAGTGCCCTACCACACTGCTCACATTGTTAAGTAATGGTCTGAGGAACATGAGCAAATTTCCCATATCTCAAAGTGATTGAGCAAATGTGAGATGAACTGGAGATTCCACCTTGCAACGTGCAGGACCTTCTAACATCTTGGTGCCAGATACTACAGGACTCCCTCAGAGCTCTTGCAAAATCCAGAGCTATTGTAGTGGCACATGGAGGACCAACGGCACATTAGACGAGTGATCATAATGTTTTGGCTCATTGGTGTGTATAATGTTTGTTGTCTGATAGCTTAAAAGCTTCATGAATAAGAGATTTGAGCATTGCATTATGACAATAAATGCATCTCAGTGCCAAAGCTATCACAAAACGTTCGCCCCCAGCATTTTGCATCTGCTTCTAAACTCTGTTCCAGTCACGCCGAACGCAAATCTTCATTTAGCTCTTTTTTTCACCACCTTTGCACACAGTGAAGTAATAACCCAAGCATGAGAATGAGATTAGTGTAATAGGGGATGATATATTCAAAGGAGATTAACTGCGGGGGTTTGACAGTGCTGAAATACAGATACTCTCCTTGGCTTAAGTGGGGAATGAAATGGGGGAATGGCATTTCCTCTCTTTCCTAACTGGCTCTCATAAGAAGGTGCAAAGTGAGTCTGGCAGAATCCTCCCACCTCTCCTGAACAGAAGTGAATCAGCGATAACTGTACTCAGCTCCCAGTGAATGAGCGAGTAAGCGCTGCATTTTGTAACAAGGCACCAGTGTGATGCCCCGTTGGTGGGTTGGTGTCAGGTTTGATTTCCTTCACACTTTTTCCCTTTTCTGTTTCTCTATAAGCAGGTTCAGTTACGTTCCTGAACAATGGTGGAGGTGCTGCACCCATATTTTTATTCAGGATGGTGGGGAGACAAACATACACCAAACAGCCACCACATTAAATGCATTGCCAAATGAATTGAACACTGAGAAGTGACACCTCTCAAGGGGGGATATATTAGGCAGCAAGTGTACAGTCAGTTCTTGAAACTGATATGTTTGAAGCAGGAAAAATACACAAGTGTAAGGAACTGAGAACCAAAATGTGATGGCTAGACATCTGGATCATAGCATCTCCAAAATGACATATTTTATGTGGGGGGGTTCCCAGTGATCAGTAACTAGTGGACCAAAGAAGGACAAACAATATACCAATGACAGGTTCATAGATGACCAAGCCTTACTGATGCGCATGGGGAGTGACAGTCTTTCCTGTGAAGTCCAACCCTACAAAAGATTTGCTGTAGCCAAACTGCTGACAAAATTAACGCTGGCTCTGATAGAAAGGGATCAAGTCAAATCAGGTAGGTTTATTGTCATTTCAGTACACAGTGAAACAAAACCATGTTCCTCTAGGACCACGGTGCAACACAAGAACAAAAACTTCACCAGTCTTCATTAGTGCAGACAGGACAAAATACACAGAGCACAAAGATATTTGAATGGCGTTTGAATGAATACAGCATTATGACAGATAATATTCTAGCGGTGGAGTTGTCAGGTGTACAAAAATGCAAAATAGAGGTAGAGCACTAATTGTGAAAACAATAGCAGTGGCAGGACAGAGGATGTACAGTATTTAATAAATAGAGATGTATTTAGAGTGACAGTTGTGGTGTAAGTTGTTTAAGGCAGAACAGTTTATTGTGTATACGAATTGTCAGAAATTGAATACACAGCTTGCTGCAAAGGCCGACACGTATCCAGCACTGGAGGTGCCAACAATGTGGGTGTCAGCATCAGAACTGGACCAGTAACACAGCATCGCAGTCTTACCAAGAGAAAAGAGAATCTTATATGACTGCCCATTTTTTCTCTTGATGTTATTGCAGTTTTTAATTTTAAAGATTTTTTGCAGTTTGAAAGTCTTTCTTGCAGCATATCTCAAAACCAAGGCCAGTGCTGTGCATGAACGGTGTTCATTGAACACGTTCATATTTTTCGTGAACGCTGAACTGAACGAATCATTTCACAAATTATGAACGTGCACATAAGTGAAGTTCACTCTCGCTCTCATGTTTTACGTTTGCTGATTACAGTCTCCCCTCCTATGATCCTATATCCTCATATGTGATTGGCCAGAAAGCCGCCACTTTACAGAAGGCAGTTTGTTTAAACATTTTAGTTTTTTTTTTAAGAAATTGGTGCAGATTTAGATGGGGAAAACCGCAGGTTTTGTTTACTTTTAGTTATGTTCTTTTCTGAGCACTTTAAAAGGTATTGTCTGAATGTTGCATTTTAGGCAGACACGTTTTGTTTACATTTTGTGTTAATATTGTCGGAATAAAATTTCCATATACAGTATACCTACACCTCGTTTTTTCACTTTCAGCTTAACATTATGTGTTGCTTAAGTGGTAAGATCTATTCTCAGCCTCAAAATTGGTTTTTAACGTAACTTATGTCTGTCATTGTTCAGTGGTATGACAGATAGAAGGAGAAGATTGAAGGAGGTTCAAATAGAAGGACGTCGTATTGAAAATGTGAAAAAAAAACAAACGTGAACTAGTTCATTTTTTTAATGAACAGAACTTTGAACTACTTTTTCGGTGTGAACTGGTACAACACTGGCTACATCTTTAAAACGATCCTTGGGCTATAAACAGTATGCTTCCTGAGTGGTGGAGTGTGCTTTACAAACCGACCCAGGGCTAATCTCCTGAAGTAGCATGATTTGTGCGACTATTAATGAATTTCTTCCGAGACAGGAAATGTGGTAACCTGGGGTAAAAGGCCCCAACAGTTGATTGACAACTAAATTTGTTTTTACCCCTTTGGATCTCATGGACACAATGCAATGACACAGAACCAACCACGACAAAAGTTGATTTTCAATATACCTTGTATTGAATGGTTTCTGTTCTTGACAAATATATGGTTCTCTCCCTGGTCTGAACCTCCCACCCCACACACCCGTGCAAAACACAGCAGAGTTTTGGACACACAGCACCCCACACTAGAACCCACAGCAATCTAGTGCTTATATTCACTGCACACACATCTAGCCAAAGTACAGCACCCAAATACGGTTTGTTATGAGGGAAAGGGAGAAACAAACAAAGCATAAACACATACACAACAAGAACGAAACCCACATTCAATAATTAATACGTGAACGAAAGAAAGGAAAACAAAACAAAACAAACCCCAAACTTAATAATTCCTGGGCCTCGGTAGCCACCTCAAGGCCCTCTCAACCAAAATTTAAAAAATAAAAAATAATTAAAACCCCCTGGCTGGCAGCACCACTGTCCCTCATGCTCCTGTAGCATGGTTCCAGGCACAATACGGTTTCTCGTTCCCTTTGTCCTTTTTCCACCACGGCTTCCTCTCAGCACACTGAAGTGGCGTCTTTCCAACCCACCAGTCATGACAATCGCAGGGCCTCGTCCCTGGCGTCCTCCTCCCGACCGGCATGGCTACGAGCTTAAACACAAACGCACAGAAACCTTAGCCCACTCGTTTCCCCCTCGGCCCGAGACTGGCTCACACACACCTTAGGTAGCTCGCTCGCTCCCTCGCACCGTCAGCCTCCTTCTCTTCCCGCTCTCGTGCTGCTCTGGCAGTCTCCAATCAGCAGCGAGCCACCTACCAGACAAAACAAAGAGACGCTGTCCTCACCGTGACTCGGCTCACCTCACCGCCATCACCAGCCCCCAGACTCGGACTCTGGTACTCTAGTCCGCTCTCAGACCTCAGTGTGATGAGGCTGCTGCCTTCCAGTCACTTAAGGGAGTCCTCTTGGCCAAGCTTTCCCCCACAAATGCTGATAAAGGCCTCAAGCCCTGCCGCCCAGTTTGTTACTGCTGGCTCCAGTCAACCGATCATCCCTAAGGGCAGGGCCACCCAGGACCCAGCGCTGCCAGACCAAAAATAAGCCCAAAAAAACAGAAAAGATGGACACAACTCAAAAACACAACCAAAAAGAAAAAACACATTCCTCACCCCCGCCCCAGGACACAACATTCCCCCCCACTAAATGGTAGCTCGTCCCGAGCACTACTCCCTATAGCGGGCGGGCTTCAACCCAAACTTAGGCTGTGAGGATCAGCGTGGTAACTCGGCCAGTGGAGCTGCCTCCACAACATGCTCCTCAGGCCCAGCGACTGCTTCACCGGCCTCCACCTCAGGTGGATCCACCTGCTCTATTCTTTCTGTTTCTAACCCCAGAGGAACTACAGGAGCCCTAACACCTTTCTCAACCCTAGGAATTGGTGCTCTCCCCCACATACCTGGCCACCCTCAAAGGGAGGACACGGCTGGCCAAGGGCCGACCTTAGCACCCTGTCGTTCATCCCCCGCCTCCAGTATGGCCACTCCCCATCCCACGGGGCACGGCTGCAGGTGGTGATGATAAATAGTCTTTAAGGGGCCCTCCTTGTTCTCAGGCCGAATCTGGAACACCCACTCTCTCACCTGAGCCCCCTCAGGGTCTTGGCCCTGCCATTCCAGCCATTCTTCATTCATCTGGCTCTGACCTACCACCGCTGTCCCAGCCTGATGGAACAGCGCATCCACATTCTGATGCTCACATTCTCATGGCACAGCTCAAAGTCAAACGCAGCCAACTGGCCAGCCCATTGTTGCTCCACTGCCCCCAGTTTAGCGGTCTTCAAGTGCAGCAAGGGACGATGGTCCATGAAGATCACAAAAATGGCTCTCCACAAGTAGTCCTTAAACTTCTCCACCACCGCCCACTTGAGGGCCAGTAGTTCTAACTTGAATGCACTGTAGTTCTGGTTTTTCCTTTCAGCCTCATGCATGCTCCTGCTCGCATAGGTGATTACTTTTTCTTGTCCTCCTTGCAGCTGGGTCAACATGGCCCTTGTAAGCTCGCATCCATGTACAGGCGGAACGGCAGGATGTAGTCTGCAAAAGCCAGCGCTGGGGCTTGGACCAAGTCTTGCTTCAGTTCTTCAAATGCCTGCTGGCAATCACTTGTCCAGTCCACCTTTTGGCAGGAGGTCGCACTCACCCCCCGCAACAACCCATGGAGTATGCCAGCCTTCTTGGCAAACTCAGGGATGAACCGTAATAGCCAACAAACCCCAGAAAGCACCGCACGTCTTTCACTGTTACTGGCTGCGGCCAACCCCCCGTCTTGTCCAGGTCTGTCGTCACCCCTGCCTGACTCACCACATGGTCCAGGTAACGCACCTCTCACTGGAACAACTGACATTTCTCTGGCTGTAGTTTCAAGCCATGGGCCTCCAGTCTCTGAAACACACTCTCAAGATGCTGCAAGGGAGTCCTAAAATCACTCGAATAGATAATAACATTGTCGAGGTAAATAAGTAAATAACCATTAATTTTCTCTCCTTGGCAGCTCAGCATCAGCCTCTGAAAAGTGGTAGGGGCGTTACACAAGCCAAAGGGCATTTGTTCGAATTGGTATAGGCCTAGGGGAGTGGCAAAGGCGGTCTTCTCCTTGTCCTTTGGGTGGACCTCCACCTGCCAGTAGCCACTTGCCAGGTCTAGGGTAGAATACCAGGCCGGTCTCTTCAGCCCCGTGAGAGATTCCTCAATGCGTGGGAAGGGGAACACATCTCGAGCTTTCTTTAACCACACCTCCCTCCAACATGGACTTCAGGAGGCCTCTCAGCTCCACAGGATAAGGGTGCTAGTTGCAGACTCGGAGCAATATCTTTCCCCCCTTCACATGGGCCACAACTCACATCACTCTTGCCAGCCACTCTGATAATCCTCCACCAGGACCTGATCTCCCTTGTGCAGCGACCCGCCTGGTACATCTGCCCATACGATTTCTTCGTTCACTGGTCGCAGCACCCTCGGCTGTTCCATCCTGAGGCCTTGTGGGTAAAGATTTTTTCATCGGGAGGGCAGTGGTTTTGTACCAGCTGATTGTTCTGGACCCCCGTTCACTCCACAGGTCAACCAGCCTCATTTCCCACAGCCCCTTCAGCTGCTCATATACTTGCTGGATCTCATCTCTCAAGGAGGGCATTGAACTTTCCCCTTCCCCGAGAACCCCTTGGACTGACCCCGGTGGCTTCGTCGCGTGGCGAGCCTCCACCCCTGCAGGCCCGCCTTCTCCAAGGGCTTCCACTTCCTTGGCTTCCTTGCAGGCCTCCACAAACGTGTGCCGACTCACTCTCCAAATCAGCTTCTACAACTCAGTCTTCACAGGGCTACCGTGCAGGCCAGCCATCAGTTGGCACCTCAGGGTCACATCACTGTCCTCCCCTTCCTTCACCGGCTCCTTGAGGCGCCACCTGGAATGACATTCCCGGAGACAGAGGATGAATGACTCTCTCCCCGGGCTGTTGTTTGCAGGTATAAAAGTCAGCCCTCAGCCTCACCAATCCTACATCCTCCCCATATAGCCTTTCTACAAAGGTAAGAATTTTAACTGCTGTGTTTCTCCGTTCCTCTGCAAGCAGCTTGACCTACCTCTTAGCATCCCCTGCAAAAGCACTAAGGACAAAGTCGATCTGCTGTATGGCTGTGAGAGTCTGGGCTCGGATGCCAACCTCGATGGTCTGTTTTCATTCTTTAAATTGTGTTTTCATGGAACCATCGAATCCATGACCCGGCCAACCATGACCCGGCCATGTTCCAATCGTTTGAGGGAGACCTCTTGGCCAAGCTTTCCCCCACAAATGTCCAGAAAGCCTTGCACCCTGAAGCATGGCTGCCGCCATGCTGATAAAGGCCCCAAGCCCCGCCCCCCAGCTTGTTACTGCTGGCTCCAGCCAACCGATCGTCCCTAGGGGCAGGGCCACCCAGGACCCAGTGCTCCCTGGTGCTGCCAGACCAAACATAAACCCCCAAAAACAGAAAAGACAGACACAACACGAAAAACCAACCAAAACGAAAAAACACATTCCTCCCCCCCAGGACACAACAGAAACATAGTGATGGAGAGCAAACCGGCTCAGACATCCATCTCACCCCTCCACCAGAGCCTTACTGGCAGAACCTTGGGTCCACCAACATTTTCTTCACAATGTTTATAAAGCCAAGGGGGGCTCTGCAGGGGGAATTATTGAACTATGGGATGACAGGCATAAACTGTGCATCAGCTGTGATCATATTCATCATCAAGGGTACAGCCCGGGACCAATTTTACTCAGGCCACATTTCTTTTAATTAGGCCACATTTCTTCTCTCCATGAAAAAAGGCCAAGTCTTGGACTAAAAAACAATTATGATTGCTGTATCAACTAGTCAGCTCCATTAAGTGTCAGGATTCAACTGTGAAGGAACTGAGATGTGTAATTACATTTGGTAACCTCCCGCTGGTCAGTGCTGAAAATAGTCAAGCTTTTGTGATTTCAGATCAGAGGGTTGTGAGTCAGTTCAAGCGATGCCATTCTTCCACTGTGAGAGACAAGAAGGCATTAATGATTTAACAGGGCTAACATGTGAAAACATGGGGGAAGGAGGAAAAATCAGGGGAGCAACACATGCTTGAGTTCATTTTGAGTTCAGTTCGAGGGGCAGTTTGATAGGAGCATACTTTATCTGTACAAAGAAGCAGGAAGGGATTTAAACACTGGTTGTTTCTTTCATTAGCATCCTGGAACTTTTGTTTCTGGTGAAAGTTCATGCAAATTTACATATTGTAAAGATATATTTTGACAACCTGAAAAAAAAGCTTGGATTGATAGGTTAAATAATCCAAATTATTATTAGTATCGTCAATAATAATTTTAATAATTACATGCAGTATACAGGAATTAATTGAGAAACATAGCAAAAAAGCTCAAGATGTTGACTGGTCCTCCAAATTGCCCAGGTCTCAGTCCAGTGGAACATCTGTTGGATTTGGTGGACAAACTAGTCAGATCCATGTACGACTTAAAAGATCTGTTGCTAACGTCTTGGGGCAGATACCACAGCACACCTTCAGAGGTCTTGTGGAGTCCATGCCCCTGTGGGTCGGAACTGTTTCAGTGGCATGAGGGGAGCCTACACATTATTAGGCAGGTGGTTTTAATGTTATGGCTGATCGTTGCATACTATAGTAGTTGTGCACATGGCAGTCTGTTTGATGGGATGCAGAATTTCAGCACACCTATAAAGTGGACCTGTAAGGTAGGTGAAACTCATTAAGTGGTCAGTAAGTGGAAGTGTAAAGCAGGTGCTTGTAATAAAATGACTTGCTAAAGTAAGCATTAAAAGGCTCAGCTGAAATAATGGGGAATACTTGCCCCATCATTGGTAAACTGAGATTCATCTTGTTTTATTTTTTTCAAAAGCTCTGTTTAATTTGTGACTCTGTCACCTAAGCAAACAGGATTATTGACATTTGTTCATGTAAATTCTGCAAAAGGCAGCACTTAATTAAATAGGTAGTGACATTTCAGAACGTTCTGTGGGGAGAGAACTGGAGAGAGCCTGAAAGAGGCTGTTCATGCTCTTCATGTATGAGTATATGAGTCAAAATTTGGTAATTTGGCTGCTGTTAGACTATTTTGGCTTCTAAAAATAAAATTCAGTAGTTGCAAATTTATAAATAACATTTTACAAATTTACAATAATGCTGCCAATGCTGCCAAGGCCTCAGTGTCAGTGATGTAAGCTGCTAATAGTTCTATTAGTCTACATATCTCTCCAGGTCAGGTTTTTTGGTGTGGAGATACTATGTCATCTCCAAATCTCTGGCATATTACCATTTGATTGTGAAGGTAATAAAGTGACAGGAAACAAGTACTCAGACTGTCACACACATGGGTCACGTGACACACAGGAGGAAGTGGAATGAACGTGTCATATGGTATAAAAGGAGTAGGTAAGCAGGTGGTGATTGCTCAGTCATTGAGTCTTCACCTCAAACCAGCCGTTATCTCTTCTTGGGACCATGAGTACTCACTGCCATACCTTGTGTGTGTGTGTGTGTGTGAGAGTGTTGATTCCGGTGGGAATCTGTACACTGTGTAGAGCACTCTTAGAGCCACGTACGTGAACCACCTACTCTCTCATGCTACTCCGCGACCGGGTTTATCCTTCACGCTACACGGGTGAAATGGTAGTGTTCTTTATTCTGTGACACAGACACTTTATGATAAGAAGCAAATAGCTTTTGTCAGTTTTTACAGCATTTGACAACATTGTTCAATTTCACAGATTATTGGTATCTCGCGGTTATGAGGGTCCTACTGTTGGACTCAACGTTCATATATTCACATCACTCATATATTTCCAAAGGGATTGTCACGGTTGCTCTCTCTCTCCTTCTCCAAACAACAGTGGCACAAGCAGGTTTCCATGGTTGAAGACTCTTTATTG
>JBBPCX010015142.1:0-17385 GCA_037974365.1 Hydrocynus forskahlii | reverse complement strand
CATGCACCAATAATGAACTGTCTTTCAAAGTCACTCCTTTTCTCAAACCATAGGTTTCCATGAAAATGCATTGTGGGGAAGAAAGAGATGATTACTTAATACATTTCTGTTGTTTTTTTCAATTATTTTCTTCAGTTAACCATGACCAAAAACTAAACGGAGGTTAATGGACGTTGGTCAAGTGAGGCGTTATTCCATTCCCAAAGTATCCGGATGCTTTCTCATTTTTCTTCTGCTGCGCAATTCACTAGTTGCTCAACCCACTCAAAGTGTTGACTGACAGACATCTAATCAAAATGGGGATCATTTAAATCAGTCATAAAAAAGACTTTTAATTTAATGACTTTTAATTGTGGTTCTTTGTGCTTCAGTCTGGTTCTTTCCATCTACAGTAAAACATTGCTTTTTTTATCATCATCCGCAACTGTGTACATCCCCAGCACCCTGACAATTACTTAAACTATACACTGGCAAACTGAAACATGTTTCCATTTATATGAAGTAAAACAGCCCTTTATAGTTACACACTCTGCAATTAACTCTTTCACCAACTGAAGCGGGCGTGAACAGTGGTGCCACTAGCAGTCCGGGGATTCAAACCCACAACATTCTGATTGCAGGGGGCAACACTCTAACCACTAGGCCACCAGCTGCATTAAATTATAGGGATAGTTATAGGGATACCAATGTTTGTTATGCATGGTTTAAGATCAGATTTCTTTGTTTTGCTAGGCTAAATTATTTCAGTTAAAGCTTAGAATTGTGTCATATTGTCAGTGTAAGAGTGACCTAATTACCCACAAAAAAGTTCCTAATCATTTCTCATTAGGAGCTGAATGTGATATTTGCATTTTTAAAAATAATGGTTGCTCAACAAGTTTTGGCTTGTAGATATGATTCTAGAGAAAATGTAGTTTTTTAAAAAGATTCTTCACACACATCTCATTTATAAAAAGGATTCTTTCAAGAACTGTTCACTGAAATGTTCCTGAGGGAATAAAATGTAAGGTATTGCAGGGACTCATATATGTGAGCATGAAGTCATAAAAGAGCTCATTGAATATATATGGAACAACAGTACGAGAACAACACTTATACAATCAGTTCTAAAACTTGTGCAATTATGGTGCATTTTGACTTTTTCACTGTTATTCAAGTGCCAGCACTTCAGCAGCTCTGTCAGGTGACGCAAACTTGTTAACAGATAAATTATCATCTCAACTGTCCTTTTAAAGAGAAAACTGCATTTATACACATAAAGGAGGGAAAAAATCAGACAATAAAACATAATCATAGACACTAAACTGGCACATCACATGGTAGGAACACTCTTCCAGTGAATTTCCAAATGTGCATATCGCTATTGTGTTTCTCATCCAACTTTTATTTTGAGGTATCAAATTTTATCATCATCATGATTGCCACACGGCTCGGGGAGCGAGATGCAGATGCAGGTTTCCATTTTTCCAGACTTTTATTCACGAGAACTCAAAGAGGCTCGGTGGCCAAAACGCAAAATAAACTCTAAGTCACAGATGAGGATAGACTCTCACAAAGAAGTACAACAGTGGACCGACACAAGGGCATGATTCATAGCAACTTAAATACAAGAAGACTAGGACATTAACCAATCAGCACAATCACTTTAATTCAAATGCTTAACAGTTGGAACAAAAGACAAGACACTAGACACCTTGACACACAGTTTCAAAATAAAAGTCCTGAATAACACAGACAATGGCGGCCTCTAGCGGCCACTGACCGGGGATGTGACAGTGATCATGGAAGTTAATAAAGAAAATAGTACTAATACATTTTATTTATAGGCGCCTTTCTAGCACCCAAGGACACTGTACAAGTGCAAGTAAATAAACAGCAATTAAAAAAACAAAAAAAAACAAAACGAAAGTAGAAAATAAACAGGCAATAAAAAAGGTAAAATTGGACAATACAAATAATTTAAAGACAATATGCGAGCTTGAACAGATGGGTTTTGAGGTTGGATTTGAGAGGGAACGTGAGAAGGGAACTGATGTTTCGGAGGATGGGTGGTAATGAGTTGCAAAGCTGGGTAGCAGAGCGACTGAAACTCTGCTCCCTTTAGGGGTAAGACAGGCAGAGGGAACAGTCAGGTGAATGGAAGATGATCTGAGGGTATGAGAGGGAGTGGCAACATGAAGGAGGTTGGATAGATATGGAGGGGCGTGGTTGTGAATGGCCTTGTTGGTTAAAAGAAGGATTTTGAATTCAATGCGGAACTTAACCAGGAGCCAGTGGAGCTGCTGTAAGGTGGGAGTGACTTGGTGGGGTCAGATAAAGAGGAGAGAGTTACAGTAGTCTAGGTGAGAAGCGACAAAACTATGGACAAGAATAGCAGTAGACTGGGCAGTAAGGGAGGGGCGAAGACGATTTATATTGCATAGAAACATAAATAGTTATAAATAGTAAAGAAATTAAACTGAATCTAATGCTGCTCACACTTTCAACTACATTGTATTATTATTATTATTATTATTATTATTGTTATTATTCCTCTAGTTCGTATGGGAATTTTAACTCATAATTGTCATAAGCCTTTCTGGTAGTGTTGTCATTTTCTTTACATCTGTGGCTACCATTAGCTGTTCTTTACATCTGTGGCTACCATTAGACCCCTTAAAACCATTTAGTCGTGTTATAACAGTCCTGGGATCACTGACCAGCACAGTACATCAGCTCAGCAGTCATCAGTAATTTCCAGGATCCAGGCACCGTGACAAAGCCAAGATGGTATTGAATTCACAACAGAGCATGTAGTATCCAGGGCAAGGTCCTATTACTATGACTATGAAAACGTATGAGAATGACACTTTGCAATCAGAGGCTTTCACAGCTGTTTAATTTCTGAACGAAACCCTGGACAGTCCTCTTTGTGCTTTTACTGCAGTGAAGCTGCTGTGATTCCGTACTCTTATCAGACAAGAGCAGGAGCACTGTGGGCCTGCATTTCCATAGAGAAAATGCAAAGTGTGCTTGCTCAAATGCAGAACACAGCACTAGCGTTAGCATTAGCATTAGCATCAGCGTTAGTGTTAGCATTAGCATTAACATTCACATTAGCATTAACATTCACATTAGCATAGCATTAGGATAGCACTGGCATAGCATTAGCGTTACCATTAGCATAGCATTGTGTAACAGTGTGTGTGTCCCAATACGTTTGTCCATATAGTTTTGTATGACAGCTCTGTCCCAATACTTTTTACCATATTGTTCTGTTTAAACAGGAGTGTCTTTAGGGGCATGGCCTGAGGTCACATATGAAGTTTCATAAGGTTTGGTCACTCTATGGAGCCTGAAAATTGCTTCTTCTGAAACTGCATTCATTTCAATCGCGTTAAAATGAATTGAAGTAAATGGGAAAAGGGGATGAGCGAAAGACAAGGAAAAGTGCGACCGCGTTTGTGTGTTGAGAAAGTTGGCCTGATATATCACATGAAGTTTGGTGGGTTTCGGACGAAGCGTGTCTGAGCAGGACTATCTGTGTTTCAGGGCGCCAATACTTTTGGAAATTGTTTTCGCCGGAAAAACGGGAATAACGAACAAATAACAAGACGTAGCAAAAAGCTGTGAGCAAGCATGCTTTTCCAGATCGGGCCCAACTTTTCAGAATTGGAACGGCTCATCTGAAAACGTGAGTCTTAAGCTGGGCTTTAAACTGTTCGAACAGTTGCACCAGTCTTAACGCTGGTGGAAGACTTCCACAGTCTGGGAGCTGCAGATTAAAATGCACAATCCGCATAAGTCTCCAGCCTTTCTGGAGAAACAGAAAGAAGGCCTTGTTGGGTGAATCTTTTGAGTCGTCTTCTTCTTCTGATTTTCTGGGCTCGACTTGTGCTGTAAAGCTGCAGGAGGTCCACGATGAGCCTGACCATGGAGGGCTCTGTAAGTGAGAATGAAGATTTTGTATTGTCTCCTAAATTCAAGTTTAGACGGAATGTGAAGACAAAATGTGAGGCTCAGATGAAGTGTAAAATGATTTTAATCAACACCAGTCAGAACCACTTAATCAAGGACATGATATAAAGTTCTGCTTATATCTTGTAGTGCTTTGGAGACCTTCAAGAGAGAATGACAATATAAGACATATGAAACAGAAGCTTGGAATAACAAAAAACGTGTAGGTGAAATATTTTTAGATAAGCTCAGCACACATAACTGAATAGCTGAATAGCTGAGTCATGTCGGCCTCACTAGTGCAACAGGCCTTGGAGCTAAAAAAGTTAGCCTGTACAAAATCGCTGGTACAGTAAATTAGCAATCACTTCAGCACAGTTCCGGGCATAAATATGTCAATAACAGTTGCTTAGCTGCACTCACATCCCTAAATATTCCCTAAAAAAGGAACTGCTGTGGTCCAACCACCTAAGCATTTAATCAAACTTTTCATTAAAATCACAGACTTTTACATTGTAATTTGACTTATACACTGTAACATAGACTAAAATCTTTCACTTAAAATAAATGTTATATTAAGTACATTCTTTCTTAAAGTCCATTGAATTTATTGTTGTAAAAGTATATCTTTCCATTACAACAAATAGAATTCTGAGATTGTAAGTAAACGTTTCCATTAAAAATCACATAGACTTTAATAAAACTTAACTAAAATGAAACTCTATTAAATTAAACATTAAACAATTAACACTACATCAGTAAATATTTCTATCACAATGACATGGACTTTAATATTGCATTATATTAAGTAAATATTTCCATGGAAACCATTGACATTAATGAGAAATTTTATAAACTGACATCATAATTTCAGAATATAGGTTACTATTTCCAAATAAGTGAAACTTCATTAACATGCTGACGATAAAATGATGAGTGTACATTTAAATTGACACCACAAAGACATTTATGTTGAAATGTTACAGTAAATATTTCCAATAAAGCTGCATGGACTTTTATCTTACAGTATATGAAGTCATTGTTTCCATTAAAACAACATAAATGTTAATGTTATAAAAAGTAAACGTTCCCATTAAAACTACATGGACTTTAACATTACAGTAAATGAAGCAAGGTTTTACATTAAAACCACATAGATTGTAATATCTGAATAACTAAAATGATAGGAATGATAGGAAATGTACAGGGTTCAAGCAACAGGGATAGCAATAGAATAGCAATTAAGAGCATAGTAACACTATCAGTGGAGAACTGAAAAGCTTCTAGTACAATCCAGGCTTTCTTATCTTGTGCAGCCTCTTTTCACCAAGGTGTCTAATTTAGGATAATAAGAGGACAAACCCCAGCAGGAGTGTCAGGAATCTGATTGTAATCTTCTGATCTCAGAAATCTCACTATTCCCAAAGCTCAGATACAGATCAGAGAAAACACAACCCAAAAATAGTTTTTTCTTCTCATCTGAAGGGTGTATTTCTGGATTCGAGCACCATTCCTGGAATATTTCCTATATTGTTACAGGAACCAACTGAACTGATCCCCGCCACCGTGTTTACTGCACAGTGCTGCTGGCATGTGTACACAAGACAATTATAAGACAGTGGAAGGCATACTCAGGCTCAGGCTAAAGCTGGTGTGGGGTGAGTCACACACACAGGTCTTTGTATTCACGCTGAGGTGTAATTTACTGTGTTCATCTATTTCTTTTCATTGCCCTGAAATGAATCATACTCCACTGGCTTTGCCATGGCATAGTTATTTGTGTCAGAGTAAAAATAATAAGTGTGGCTTTAGATGCTGGTGAAATGCCATAAGAAATTGAGATTTAAGAGTGTGCAGGGCCTTTTAAAGGTTAATAATCCAAATCCTAGAACATTTATATTTACATTGAGGCTCTTCAAACTAACATATCTCATTTAAAGTAAATGGTTCTCCTAAAAGTGTTCTTTAAGGAACCACTAAGACATTGCATAAAGACACTTCTTTTGTTATTAAAATTTATACTGAAACAGGCAGACCCAGTTATTACAGGTTGTCCACATAATTTTGTCCATTTTATATTTTACATTTTTCGAGGACTCCACGTTGTATGCAGTGCAGTCAAAAAGAGTAACTCAGTTCAAACCTTTACAGAAGGAAATGTCAGCATGCACATAACAATGCAAATACAAGTTGACATTAGCAGCAGTAAGCGCTACATGACTATTTTAAAGAGCTTATGGAATTACTGGAGTTTCCATGCTTTATCTTGTTATTTTGGGTGTACTTCTTCAAAAGGTGAAAGTAAAAAAATGTTTTAGAATAGTCCCGGGACAAATCCATAAATATTGCATAACGCTAAGGGCCTGGTAGATGTGAGTTTAAAGAACTATGAGTAGTCTATTTTTCTCAGCTCCGTCCTTTGCCTCCAGGGAGGCTCCTGGCTTTAAGCCCTGATGTGCTGGCAGCAGTGCTTGCCCTCCAAGGATGATTCCATTCTCTCTTACCGATAATATCTCAGCTGCTTGTGAAGCTTCACTCCCACTGATGCTCTTTTCATGTCATTTGGAAGGACAGCAGTTCAGAGACGCAAGAAAGTTAGTGTAAGTTAGTTAGTGTTAGAAAGTTAGTGTTATTTTACAGAAAAAAAGTATTGGGACACACCTGTTTTTCAGGGTTTGGGCTAAGCCCCTTATGTCCAGTGAAGGGCAATCATGCTTCAGCATACCAAGACATTTTGGACAATGCCATGCTTCCAAATTTGTGGATAGGCCCTTTTCATTCTAGCATGACGGTGTCCCAGTGCAGAGAGCAAGGTCCATAAAGCCATGGCTGGATGAGTTCAGTGCCACTTTAGTAACAAAAAAGTATCACTTTTATGATAAACTTATCTCAGAGGTGTTTGTTGTCCAATTTTTTCTTTAATTTAGCACTGGAGGAAAAATGCTAATGGTGACAATGGTCACCAATCTTATCCAAGATCATTCCTCATTATCATCATTAACTGCTTTGAGCATCCGAGTCCTGGTGTTGTCTGAAATGGCTTTCAACAGCAGCTATGATTTGTTCATTTTATACTGTATCAGCACCGTCTTAATGAAGAGGTAGGTTCTAGTGTTTGCTATCAGTGTTAGCTTCCCAGCTCCAGGGAAACAAAAAAGGGACACCAATAATATCTTGGCTGATTGACTACATCTGGGGAAAGTGAAAAAAGTGAGAATTTTCACGAAAACCATTCCTTGCTCACAGAACCGTGTCAGTTAGCTCTCCTTTTAACCGTGGTCGGGACCAACATGGAAACCGGTGTGGACCAATAAAAAAAAAAAAGTAAATTAAAATGAAAGTAAAGTTGCTCCTTATAGTCATGCGTGAACACAGCACAACGCACAGTAGTCAATTATTTTTCTACATTTAACCCAGTCACCAAGTGAAGCAGTGGGCAGCCAGCCACACAGGACCCGGGGAGGAGTGTGTGGCAGGGACGGTACCTTGCTCAAGGGTATCTCAGTGCTGTCTCTTAGAAGACTTACGACTTTCAATGTCACCAAAGCCTGCCGAAATCATAAAGGCGCTTGTACACTGTTGCTTACGGTAACAAATAGATACCATTGGAACTTGCCTGTGTGTAATTACGGAGTCTGTGATCATCGCTGTTGAATGTGTTCAGGTTAGTTTCAGGAGGGCTAAATATGGAGTAAATCACAAAATACAGAGTGAAACGGCGGGAAACACGTCAAATTAAAGCAAATCAGACGCCGTCACCTCATAGACATGGACTATGCTCAACCCCTCGAATGGATGACGTGGTCCATTCATCAGGACCCCTGCTGTTCCAGCTCGGAGTGAACAGTCCGCTCCCTGGACGTTAACATGTAAATTTTCTTGTTTATCTGTTTTAACAAACATGATTCAAATGTTGTCTAATGTGTCAAACCCTTACCTTGTAGAATATGTGTGTCGTTTATGTCTCAGGTCGAAAGTAACGTTTAAAATCACCCTAACGTCGGACCCACGGTTACCTTACAAAGTGTAAGTAACTGATCTCCTTGTTTGTGCTGTGTACACAGTACTCACAATTTGCTTTATTTTTGGACATGGTCACTTGTTTTCTCTGAAAACATTTGTGTTAAGCTCGTTAATCCCTTTAAATGACAAGAAAAAATGACGGACATTGGTTTTCCCAAAGCTTTTCATTAAAAAAGGACAGTCGTCCCAATCATGTAGGTACACTAAATGGACAAAAGTATTGGGATACACCTCATAATTATTGAATTTAAATGGTTCCTTACTTCCAGAGAAGGGCGATCTTAATGCGTCAGCATACCAAGACGCTTTGGAAAACGCCATGCTTCCAACTTTGTGGACACAATTTGGGGAATGTTCTTTTCTATTCCAGCATGACAGTGCCCCAGTGCACAAAGCAAAGTCCATAAAGTAAAGTGGCCCCTTATAGTCATGGGTGATCACACCACACTACTCCACTCCACTCCAGAGCACAGCATACAGTGTGAACAATGTGACGTTATTTCTATGCCATTTAATCCATTCACCATGTGAAGCAGCAGGCAGTCACCAAAAAGGCGCCCTTGGAGCAGTGTGTGGGGATGGTACTTTGCTCAAGGGTACCTCAGTGGTACCACTAGCAGTCCTGGGATTTACTCCCTACGCAGACTCTAATTGGTGATCATCTGGTTCAGCATCTAGTCCCTTCATTGGATAAGTTGTGTGTGGAAGAACTTTAGTGTCCCAGGCAGAGCCCTGACCTCAACACCATCCAACCCCTATGGGAAGAACAGGAGCAGAGATTGCAAGCCAGGCCTTCTTGTCCAACATCAGTGCCTGACATAATTAATGCTCTACACTGTAAGAATTTGTGCCCATACGGAATGAATGGGCACAAATTCTTACAGAAACATTCCAAAATCTTCCAAGAAGAGTGGAAGCTGCAGTGGGGGCAGAGGCGTAAAAAATTATGATTTTATGGGTCAACACTTTATGAATAATGCATGACGTCTGCTACTGTTGTTGCCTAGCTAGTCTGTGTCCTCAGCTCAAGTTTTTTAGACAAATGAGTTCTTTGTCACAAAAAAGCTTTTTAATAGTCTGCTTGCAGATTTGGCCCCATTAAGCATATATTTAGCCTTTTTCCCTGCAGTATTTCAGGATTTGAGCCATTTCCCTCTTTAAATGAAGCATGTGTTGATCATTCTGAAGATGATCTGATCACTTCTCGCTATCTTAGAACTTTGGCTGAATTGCTATTATCTTTTCCTTAATTTCAGATTAAGTGTGCCTGAAAGCACCCCTTTCACAGCAGTGTTGAAGTTTGCAGCGGAAGAGGTAAGACAATTTTGCATCTTAATTGCAAAGTGATTCAACTGTTTGATGGTACTGTTGGATAAAGTGTTTTAGTGATTTACCTTTTTGCTGGCTTCCTTGAGTTGTTAACATTATCTTGTCTGCTCCCTGTAATGATCCATTGCCTCATTTTCACATTAGTCACATTTCATAGCGATAAATGATTCCACACGCAATGAGCTTCAAGCTAGTAGTCTAACGGTCCATTGGTATGTTGTATGAACTGAAATTATTGCTGTAGATGTCTAAGCTCTTTCTCTGTCTTTTCAATCCACTTCAGCCTCTTTTGTCCTTTCCCTCTCATTTTTAATCATCAGCTCTGCGGATGAGAGATCTCAAATTACCAGCAAAAAAGTGCTAGTGGAAAGCCATCAACACGTCTAAGAGCATCCAATGCATAGGGCTCAGTGGCATTATTTGTCTTGTGTATGGTTTTTCTCATCTCTCTCCCTCTTTTTCTCTGTATTAAAGTTTAAAGTGCCTGCTGCCACCAGTGCCATTATTACAAATGGTGAGTAGAGATTGAAAAGTGTTGTAGAGAATGTTGTTCTCGGCTCTTTGTATTTTAGCACGTGGCGCTATGTTAAACCTTCCTCCACTAAATCCAAAAGGAGGCCAGTACCTGTTCATCTGGTATAAATTGCTGTTAGTACAAAATGCAGAGCAGATAGTGATTGTTGTGGTCAAAAAGGGGTTCAGGATATTATTTAAAAATATTGGTCAGAGTATTTTAGAGTAAAACATTTTGATTAATTTTAATGTTATGTAATTAAGAAAAGAGAAACCTAGCTGAAGGCAAACAAACATGACTTTATCTGAGTTGTATGTAAGTTGTGCATATTTTTAAAAGTGACTAAATCAGGTATTAAGAAATATGATACAAATGAATTAAAATACCCTGCAGCTTTACAGGCCTGCAAACTAACTGTTTAGTGATTCATGAGTCTTGTATACTCTTTGATCAACATTGTTTAATATGAGCCCAACAGATATAGCTGTGTGATACTGTTCATGTTCTGGGACTCGTGTAAAGGTCTTCATCACACTTCAAAATTTATATTAATATATATGAGCTGATTCCTTTTATTCTGTAACTGTAACGGAATAGTTAACTTTTTGTGTCCTGATTATGTAATGGCCTTTCATGCATTTCATTAGTACCCAGACCTGTGTACATGACTCGTTTCTGTTTCAGAGCAGACCAGAAATTGCAAATGTATTTTGCTCTGTGAATATTCAGCATGCTATGTTCATCAGCTGTTTGTGCATTTGCTGCCTGACTTATTATTTTTCACTTTGACTGTTTTGTGCACATAACCGCCGTCACTGAATTTCAAATAATTTTTTTTCCCTCTTTGTGCAGATGGCATTGGAATCAATCCAGCACAAACAGCAGGTTCGTCTGCCAACTGATTCTGAAGTCCTTTCACAAGCTTATATTGAAATGGCCTTTCTTCTGAACCTTTTCAGATTTGGCACAGAAGAACTGTTTGTGCCCTCTGCCCCACTGAAAAAAACACTGAGTGCGAGTGTGTCTATTGCTGTTTAGGCAGATAAGATAATGATCGGAAGGAATCCTTCTCTTTGAGGACTACTATGTAAATCTCACACATTAGATCGGGCTCAATGCAATATGTCTTTTCCTTTTGTTATGAAATCACATTCCTCTCAGAGGAATTTTTTACACTGCTGTCTCGCTTCAAATCACTAAGGCCTCATCCACACGGATGTCGAATCAGGCGTTTTCTGGGCGTTCGTGGGGTCAGGTGAGCGCAGACCTAGCACCGACCATTTTTCTGGTCATTGGAGCAAATCAAAGAGTCCACATGGGCGTTCAGTACCTGCATTCTGTTGGCTGCATATTCGGGTGGCGTCGAGACAACATTGCATGCAACGTCTTCTTGGCATTAAGTTATGCCAAAATCTCGGCGAATGCAAAGAAAACACCACTACCGCATCTATATGGCGTTCAGTTGACGTTCTGGAGGACTGAATACGTCGTATGATTCTATAAAATCATTGTCATTCATTTTCTGTAATCACCTAATCCTTACTAGTGCTGCGGTTACCCGGAGCCTATTCCAGGGTCTATGGGCGAGGCAGGGACTCATCCTGGACACCAGCCCACCGCAGGGCGTGTGTTTTTATTATTATTATTATTATTATTGTTATTATTATTATTATTAAGAATACAGTGTTCCCCCGTGAAGTTGCGGTTCAGAGTTCTCATGAGTGTTATCCTGTTTTTCGTTTTGTTCGTTTTAACAGCGTCTGACGAACACCAGTATAGTGCCTCACAAAAAATCAGGCACAGCTTCAAAATGCAACAAAAACACGCATTAATTTATCCAAGATTTGAACGTCCATGTGGACGAGGCCTGTGGTGTATCTGTTAGGATTTCCATAGTATTATTGCCTACTTTTTATTGACCTGTGAGCGCAGTGTAATTATGTAATACCAGCTGGCATAAATTGATGTCTGAAATTTTTCAACTGCAGCATTTACTTAGTGGTATTGTAGCATTTGAAAAGCTATTTTGGCTTGAAAAAGATGCTCTGAATGCTTTAATGTTTTGATCTGTAGATAGTCTTTTAAAGTCAGGTTTAGGTTAACATGTATAGTTAACTTGTCTGATATACTAAGTGAATGTTTTCGGAAGAGGTTTTAAATTATATTTTGTTTCTCTTCACAGGAAATGTGTTTCTAAAACATGGATCAGAGCTTCGCATCATTCCACGAGACCGAGTTGGAGCAAGCTGCTCTCTGACTAGTATCTGACTGCTCTGGGATCATTCTTAACCCCAGATGACTGACCTGCTTGGGTAGTTATTGTCCGGCCCTGAGCTGACACTGGCCCCTCATAACAGCCACAGCAGCTACAAATTTCAGTCTACCAGCCTTCTGGACCTCTACAGTCCCCAGTGATTCATGATTTTTGGACACTTCACTTCCAATGAATTTTGTTTGCCCACCATTTTAAATTATCGCAGGTCCTTTCTTAATCACTTTCTTAGTTGTGTAATGTTGTATATTTTTTATACTACATTCTGTATGTGAAATGTTTCTTTACATTACTGAAATATACTTTCTGCATTGAGTTATCTCTATCACATCATAAGTTCTATAATTGCCATTTGTCAGATTAAAATTAATTATTTTCACTCTGCAAGTTGTTTTGTAGATCATGGCAAGTGTTTTTACCTCTCAAACTGTGGGGACTGATATTGTGGTCTCCAGTGTGCAAAATACGCAGTGGTGATTGAGGGGTTGCCGACGGACGAAAGAGGAAGTGAAATCAGTTTTTGTCGACAGGAGGGAGGTGTCTGTGAGACATACCCCCTCACCCCCACCCTGCTTATTTTGCACTATGGCTGTCTCACATAAACCTCTTAAAATGCAATTTATTGTATTTCATTATGATTAAAATATTCTGGATTTACATTGGTAATATTATTAGGCAACCACAATGTGTTTACAGTATGTTTGAGTTTAAGCTCTACTGTTCTTTAACGCCTACCAGGCATAACAGCTCTCCACTGATTATATATAGAGTCAAGCATAGTAAATGGCAGTGGGGGATGTCTTACACTTTCCAAGCTGCATGGTTTGTATTTGACCCATGGTTGTATTTAGGATGGAGTGTCCGCTGGTTGTTTGAGTGAATAATTCAAACACCACTGTGATGAAGTAAAGAAGCCTGTAACATACTGTAACATCGTTTCCCCGTGAGATCTCTTTGTCTGAACTCTATGGAAAATGCAGGAGGGAAAATAAAACCATACATAAAAACTGTCCCATTCTCTATTCCTTATTCATAATTTGGCAAAGATCTCTCATTGATTACTTTGAACAGGATGGTTCTTTTCCTTGGTACACGCTGTGAACAAAAGTATTGGGACAGACCTGTTGTTCTGGGTTTGGGGCTAGGCCCCTCACTCTCAGTGAAGGGCAATCTTGATGCTTCAGCATACCAAGATATGTCGGACAACGACAAGCTTCCAGCTTTGTAGACACTGTTTGGGGAAGACGTTTATCTATTCCAGCCCCAGTGCACAAAGTAAGGTTCATAAAGACATGGTTGGATGAGTTTGGTGAGGAAGACTGGCCCGCACAGAGCCCTGACCATCCAATACTTTTGGGATAAACTGAAAGAGATTGCGAGCCAGACCTTCTCGTCCAGCATCAGTGCCTTACCTCATAAATGTTTTACAAAATGAATGAGCACACAGTTCCACATAAACATTCCAAAAGCTTGTGGATAGCCTTCCAAGAAAAATGGAAGCTGTTTTAGCTGCAAAAGGGAAACCAATTCCATATTAAATTCTTACGTATTTGAATGCAGTTGCATTCACCTCTGTTGGTGTAATGGTCATGCGTCCATATGGTGTATTTACTGAACACTGATGTGGTATTTTTAAGTTTTAAGACTTATTTGCTCTAATGATTTGCTAATACACATGATTTAAATAATGGAAGCATATACACCTCAAAATAATCAAAATTAGAGACTACAAATCTTCTAAAACTTGTAAAGGCTCAACCAAGCTCTAACCAAGTTTATTGGTCTTTAACCTGCTTGAGAATGATAGATGGTGTATCCCTGAGCACATTACTGGAAAGAACATCTTTGGAGTAGAGACACTGCACTGTTAGCTGTTAGCGTGCAACCATACTGCCTCCCCAGAGGGCTAGCTCTGTTCTAGGATGCCCTCTGGACCCAGTGGAGGCAGTGGGTGACAGGAAAATGGTGACAGCACTGAGCAGCCCCTTCAGTGGGACGGAGAGATTCCGCAGGTCTTTCCCTCTAACCCGTCAGACTCTACAGCAAAGATCTTGCAAATGACCACACACGCACAGACAAACAAACACACGTCCAAAACACCATGGTAGTTTATCTTATGTGCAATATTACTTGAGTGCAATTTTTTGGGTGAAACTGTTACGACTGGGCAAAATGTGCAATTTAAAATGTGTATTTTTCTGGTGCATTTCTACTGTATTGTCAATGCCTGTCACTCCATTGTGTACCTGTGTGTGTGTGTGTGTGTATGTGTGTGCATCTACAGTGTTCTTATATTTACTTATTTATCCACTCTGTATATATATATATATATATATATATATACATATACATATACATATACATATATTGTGTACATACATACATACTTGCCTAAATCTACATATAGTTTACATATACATACATATGTACATATATATATATTACAATACACATGTCCATATTTTATATTTCTGGATTGTATAGTGTATATTTTATGCTTCACTGTCGGTATATTATTTACAGCAAACTAGACATGCATGATTTACAGTGCATGCAGTGGTGTCTCAGGCATTGTCAGTGCTTCCTGGTATATATACTGTTAAGGTATATATACCAGGATATTTATACTGTTATACTGTTAAGGTGTCAGATTTAGATGCACCACCTTAACAGTATAAATAATTGTTAAAATTGTTAACATTTACAATCTACACATTACAGTTGGGGTAAAGGGGTATGAAGAAGTTCTTCCATTCTGGGTCATTAACAGTACTACGGTTTTGTTTCCACACTGTAGGCCAGGCCTACATATATATATACATGTAGAAATTCCGAAAGTTATAATTGGTTGTGATCGTATTTACAATTTGGCTTCCATTTGGCTTCCACCCCCCCACACACACACACTTTTGGAAAACTTGATACGCCCCTGATTTTATTCTATTCTATTGTTTTTGGGGTTTTTTTGTCTGCTCTTACTTTTGTACTGCCCACTTTCTGCCATGACAAAGTAAATTTCCCTTAGCTTAACCTAGAAAATCTCTTTTCATTCTGCTATGGGACGATTGTTTACAGTAGTTTGGGATTTTTAACCAGAGTGTCCCTTTAATAGGTGTCTTCTGTGCCGAAAACGCGTTTCCAGTGCCCTTGGTATTCATGGTTACACGATGAAAGAACAGTGAAGCTGTCAAAAGTCTTTGGCCCCTAAAATAAAATTTCAACAAATTTCCAATAGAACACTGGAAACAGAAGTTTTTAAAGCACGTTTCATATGCATGTGTTTCCTGTGCTGAAAACGCATTTTCAGCACTCTTTGGGATTCAGAACGGATTTTATACACAACGAGGGAACACTAAAGATGTCTTTGGCCCCAAAAAATAACATTTCTCATCTGTTACAAGTTTCAAACAGCTGACTGTCTTAAATGCCTAATATGAAAAAGAACTAACAATAAATCTGTAGAATGTTTTTGGCCCCTAAAATATTTCTAACTGAAACCAAACTTCTAACTGTGGGTTTTCGTGAAAGAACCTAATTTGACAACGAAATGTATAAAATTATATATTGTGCTTAGTTGGTGTTTCTTGGCCTGAAAACATGTTTCCAGCATCCTGGGGATTCAGAACAGATGGTTAACAATAAAGCTGTAGAATGTTTTGGCCCACAAAAC
Organism: Hydrocynus forskahlii; assembly: GCA_037974365.1. Classification (NCBI taxonomy): domain Eukaryota; kingdom Metazoa; phylum Chordata; class Actinopteri; order Characiformes; family Alestidae; genus Hydrocynus; species Hydrocynus forskahlii. Next base: position 1,641 of record JBBPCX010015142.1, on the reverse strand, counting down.
ATTTCTGACCTAAACAGACTTCTGACTGTGGGTTTTTGTGAAAGAACCTAATTTGATAACGAACAGTGTAACATGATTTAGTTAAAAATACTTGTTCATTTCGTCTGCTTATTGGGTGTTTTGTGGCCTGAAAACGCGTTTCCAGAGGTCCTTGGGATTCAGAACGAATGGTTACACGGTGAAATAAAACTGCAGAATGTTTTGGTCCCCAAAATAATATTATTGACCTAAAACAGACTTCTAACTATGGGTTTACGTTAAAGAACATAATTTGAAAAAGAACAAAGTAAACAGATTTAGTTTAAAGTACCAGTACATATATTGTGCTTACTGGGTGTTTTTTGGCCTGAAAATGCATTTCCAGCAGTCCTTGAGATTCAGAACGAATGGTTACACAGTGCAATAACAAAGCTCCAGTATGTTTTTGACCCCCAAAATAATATTTCTGTCCTAAAATTTCATACTGTGGGTTTACGTTAAACACGATTTGAAAAAGAGCAGATTTAGTTAAAAGTACATATATTGTGCTTCTTGGGTGCTCCTTTTTAAAGCTCATATTCTGGCCTTTAAGAGGGTTTGTCATTTGTGTGTTTATCTCCAAGGATAAAGGAATCCTCCAGCAAATTAGGTCATTTCCTGGGGGTTCAGCTGAAAGGGCAGGTCCTCACCAGGAAGGACATGGATTATAATAGTTTAACACATGTCTGATCAAGCAACTATATCAAGTCATATCATTTTAAAGCTTAGATTCTGGCCTTTAAAGGAATGCTGTGTTTATCTTAAAGGACTGGGAAGTAATCCTCCAACAAGTACCAGATCAAACGTTTCCAGTGCTCCCACGGCTTCAGAATGCAGATTAAGTCAGTGAAAAGACAGTATAGAGGTCAAAGGTTTCTGGCCTGCTAAATCATATTTCTGACTCAATAGTACCTTCAAATAGTGTTTTTGTTGCAGAACCTAATGTGAAAATGAACATTGTACACATATTGTTTAAAGTACCAGATCACTACATGTGCTTACAGGCTGTTTCTGAGCCTGCATATGCATTTCAAGCACTCCCACGGCTTCATAATGCAGGTTTACTCAGTGAAAAGAGTGTAGCTGTCAAAGGTTTCTGGGCTGCTAAATCACTTCTCACTCAATACTACCTTCAAATAGTTTTTTGTTGCAGAACCGCATGTGAGAATGAACAGTGTACACGCATGTGGCAAGGGAGCGAGGCAAAAGCCACGCTACCATTACTACCTATTTATTAACAAGCCGACTACGCTACCCAGTGGTATAGGGCACTGGACTCTGCACCAGGCCCAGCGCCATGGGGAGGCATAAGGAGGCGTAAGGAGGCGTAAGGGGGCGTCGCCCCCTCAGCAGGATAATGCCGCCCCCTCTGTTAAAATAAGCCCTAACTGAACTTTTTAAAAAATTACTTTAAAAGTCTAATACGAAAGTTATAAAACTACAGTTTGCTTTTAAAAAAGTCTACATTTTACATACATCATGGTATGTTCTAGACTAGATTTTCAAATCCAGGCACTTGATGGGTCAGTTGGGTGAGCAGGAGTTAGTGATGGGAAGTTAGGCTCTTTTCAGAGAGCCGGCTCTTGTGGCTCGACTCCCAAAGAAGAGCCGATTCTTTCGGCT